>CM060927.1:54425357-54582857 GCA_030737875.1 Allium sativum
CAAACAATTATTCAACCATTTGTATTTTTCATCCAATATTTCACACCAATTCACAACAATAAATATCGTCCAGGGTTTGTGGACGAGGGGAGTATATATATATTATATATATATTATTGCTATATTTCACTTGCATTTCAACACATATATCAATTATTCTATGCATGTATAATTCATACTTCGCTTATATAGCTTACACCACGCATATACATGAGGTATACAACACATGTGTAATTTATATTTCGCTAATATAATTTATACACGACATTTTCCATTCAAATTCTTTTAATTTAAATTTCTCACATTGGTTTTCGGAGTGCTAAAAATCGTAGATGACTTAGAAAAATCCGCGGCTTCTTCTATGTGGTAGAGAGCTTCCTTGCGGTCCCGATGTTTCCTGTTTCATCGAATTTCGTCAACACACCAAAAAGATATGATTTTTCAAAGTGCAGACATCAAAAAGGACTCACCTTTCTATTTGGTTCGAAACTAGATTTGCGGTTTTCGCGAGAATCGAGGCACGAGGGGATGATCGGCGGGTTGGACGTGGAAGAGGGAGGAGAGGGCTACAGGCGCGCGGCGGTTGGAGGCGACTCGGTGGGGCCTAGAACTCGCGGCGGCGGCTGGAAGGTCGGGATTTCGGAGGGAGATATCTCGACGTAGGAGCAACGATAGGGGGAGCTCCTTATATGGATTTGAAGAGGGGAAGGAGAACTACAAAAAGTTGAACTGGGGGAGGGGCTGATTCGGGTTGTGGCGATCGAAAATCGCCAGGGAAGGGAGGAAGGTGGTTCCGTCGATGTCGAGGGGGGGGGGTCGAGGTTTTCTGATTTTTTTTTATTATTATTATGAATGGAGAAATATGATTGGTCGAAGGTTTTACTAAATTTTTAAATAGTGTTTTCTCCAACGAACTCCTTTTCAAACCCAACGACTGTCGCCCCTAGCTAAATACCCCCATCCCGGACACAATGGGATAGGTTTCGTTGGCCAATTCGACTGTTACAGTCAGCTATTTTTCAAATTAAAGTATAAAACATTTAATTTTTAACTTTGAACGTACATTTCAATTTGCCAGGGCCACAAACTGATTCGAAAAATTCCAGAAAAATAAATATAGCTATGTTTTGACGCTACGGTCCCAACAAAACTAGTTTCATCGAATTCTGAGATCGTTTGAAAAATGGCCATTTTCTGGTCGATCCAATTTAACAGAAATTGACCAAACACATTTTCTTTTGCCACGCTCACATACTAGCTTCAAAAATTATAAAATTTGAAACCTAGCAATAGTTTGACATCCCAGACCCAACAAAAGTGGTTTCGTCGAATTCCGAGGTCGTTTGCAAAATATCAATTTTCCAGGGCTATATATTCTATATAGCGACCTTTCTGAAAATTCATTCGGCCATAACTATTGATTCCCATTATGAAACTTCGATTTTTCAGATTCGTTAGAAAGGTATTGATAAACAGATTTAAATATTTTTGGTTTCACTAAAATCTGTTATATCTTCCACCCTGCACAGTCAGTCAAAGTTTGAATTCAAATTTTCAAACTGACTCACTATTTCTAATTCACTATTTTATTGAAATATTCTATTTCAATTGTTCAAATTCCTTTGAAATCACCAATTTAAAAATTTTAAATTGGCTCGTATTTTCCGGGTTATTACAATCTCCCCCACTTAAAACTTTTCGTCCTCGAAAAGGAAACAACAGTAAAGTAGGAAACAAAATGTAAATGCAAAGTATTGTAAAGGTACCTTGCACCGGAGTTAGTCAGAGATATCCACTCTGCATTTGGGGTAAGCATGCTTAATGCTTTCCTCAGTCTCCCAAGTACAGTCTCTAGGATCACTGCTCCATTGCACTTTAACTAAATGAACCTTTTTGCTTCTTAGTTATCTAGTTTCTTTGCCAACAATCTTTAATGGCTCTCTTCTGACTGCTAATTCTAGAGTTATGTCTATATCCTGTTGCGCTGCTTCTTCTACAACAAGATCCAGATCATGCACATGTCTTCTAAGTTGAGATATGTGAAATACATCATGCACTTCAGGCAACCAATCTGGTAATTGAACCCTATAAGCAAGAGTTATAATTCGTTCAAGTATAGGAAAAGGACCAATAAATCTCGGTGCCAACTTCCCAGTTTTGCCAAATCTGATTACTCCTCTCATCGGAGAAACTTTCAAATAAACATGATCACCAACAGCAAATGTCAAATCTCTTCTTCTAGAATCTGCATAACTTTTCTGTCGGCTTTGCGCGGTTCTCAATCGCTTTTTGATGAAGTCGACTTTATCAGATGCTTCTCTAATCATATTGGGTCCTAACACAAGTCTGTTGCCAGGTTCTACCCAACATGTTGGAGATCTGCACGGTCTGCCATATAATGCTTCAAATGGCGACATTCCCAAACTTGCTTGATAGCTATTGTTATATAAGAATTCTGCCAAATGCAAGTGATCTTCCCATGACCCACCAAAATCAAATATACAAGCCCGCGATAAATCTTCTAGAATTCTATTCACCCGCTCAGTTTGACCATCTGTTTGAGGGTGATAAGCGGTGCTCATATTCAGTTTCGTTCCCAATTCTGTCTGGAAAGCCTCCCAGAATTTGCTAGCAAATATCGGGTCTCTATCACTAACTATGCTGATGGGAATTCCATGCAGCTTAATGATTTCTTTGAAATATATCTGTGCTAGACTTTGAGCGGTTCTATTGGATCTGACAGGTATAAAATGGGCAGTCTTCGTGAAGCGATCTACGATTACCCAAATTTTGTCATTACCTTTCCTGGTTCGCGGCAAGCCATCTATGAAATCCATGGAAATCTATTCCCATTTCCAACCAGGGACTTCCAACGGTTGCAACAATCCAGCTAGCTTCTGTTGGTCACTCTTGACCAATTGACAAGTAGGGCATCTGCTAACATACAAAGAAATATCCCTTTTCATTGCCCTCCACCAGAAAGTGCGTTTGATATCGTTGTAAATTTTACTCACCCCAGGATGGATGCAAAATTTGGATTTATGGCATTCGTCTAACACTTCTCTTTTGAGCTCAGGAAGGTTGGGAACACATATTCTCCCATTCAGTCTCAGAACTTCTTCTTTATCTACATGAAAACTTGAGGGCTTTCCCTTCTGGATTCTCCCTTTGATCCTTTGAATGAAATAATCATTCCTCTGGAGAGCACATATCTTATCGATCAAGCTAGGGGTAATTATAAGATTGGCAATGATTGCGGTTTTTCTACTAAGCGCATCCGCTACAATGTTAGCCTTCCCCGGCGTATACAGGATATCTAGATCATATGCTGCAAGAAATTCTAGCCAACGCTGCTGTCTCAAATTCAAATCTTTTTGTGTGTATAAATACTTCAATTATTGATGATTTGTATACAGTATAAATTTCTTGCCCAATAAATAATGCCTCCAGATTTTGAGTCACATAATTCTTCTCATGCGGTTTCAGTTGGCGGCTTGCATAAGCGACTACTTGGCCTCTTTGCATTAACACTGCACCAAGACCTCTAATAGAAGCATCTGTCCAAACCGTTAAATCCTGATTGCCATCAATGATGGTTAACACTGGAGCAGTCGTCAGTTTCGATTTCAATTCCTGGAAAGCTTCTTCACAGTCAGAAGTCCACTTAAACTTCTCATGTTTCTTAGTGAGCTTCGTTAACGAACCGGATATCTTCGAAAAATCCTTAACGAACTTCCGATAATAACTAGCCAACCCCATAAAACTTCTAACTTCTGTGGGAGTAGTGGGTTGTTTCCAGTCTTGAATTGCTGTTATTTTGCTTGGGTCAATAGAAATCCCTTTCTTTGATACGACATGGCCAAGAAACTTGACTTCTTCTTGCCAGAATACACATTTAGAGAATTTGGCTTTGAAGACGTTCTTTGAATCCATCCCATGTTCTTCCTGCTTCTCTATTCCCGGCGGTGAGAGATTCCCACCATAGTTCAGCTTGTTCCTGCATAAGCCAGGCGCCCATAATAGCTTTATCTTCGTCTCCAAGCCTTAGGCCTTCAAGAATTTTCTCGCATGTTTTGAGCCATGCAAGGGCCTCTATTACTGTGCCAGTTCCCGAGAAGGTCTTGCCTCCTAAGTTTTTGTATCTCTTAGCTACACGGTCTAGCTCGAAGTATTGAGCGGCCGGAGGTTGTATCAATGGTCCTTCTTGAACTGGGGCTTCTCCCCGTCCTCGGCCTCGGCCGGCACGGCCTCCTCTAGCGGCGGCTGCTCTGGTTTCCATTTGTCAAATTCTGTATAAGCAAGGAAAGAATCAGCTAACAGAGACGATAATTTATTGCATAGTTAAGCAGAAAATTTACGGAAAGATAACGATGGACTGATCAAATTGGTTTTGCTATTCTGCTCGGCTCATTCTAGGACTTTACTAGTCCTATCTCTAATGAGCGACTCGCCTTAGAATACTACTGATTCTATTTTGATGAAGTGTTTAATGTGTTAGACTCCAGAACTAAGGTTAACCAAAGCTCTGATACTAGCTGTGACGATCCCAAAACCCCGTGACACGGTGTTAAGGATAATCATTGGAATATAACACATTAATCATCATTAGCAGATCACAGATAATAGCATAAACAAAAAATAGAATAATTTACACACATATGACAGCGGAATCATATAGATATCATCACATCAGAGAAGCACAGTACAGGATACAACTTAGTGCATAATGATACATAGTCAGTCACCATCGCCTGAGGCGGAATCATACATAAAGAGTACACAAAATAAATATCAGTCTACATCGCCTATGGCGGAATCATAATATAGATACAATAATGGCGGAGAAAATCCAAGTCAGCACGGTGTAGTCAAGCCTCGCCATGAGCCAAAAGGTGCGTCAGAAACCTGTAACTAGGCTGCCCGTGTGAAAATGAGGGCACCCGAGTTTGCAAGGTGAAATAAACTACGAGTCAGTCATGGGACTGGTATGAGAAATCTACTTAACTTATTAACAACAATAATAAGGCAAATCAAAGGACCACGCCACTTTCGCGGAACGGGTTTACTCCAATGAGTGCTAGTGCATGAAATAAAGTAAATGATTAAATCATCGCAATGCTTTTTATAAAATGAAACCATTATAAGACTCAGGTCCCATCACACAATGCAACGCAAGCCAGAGGATAGAGTTTTACCTTATAATGGCCAAAAATGCTTCATACGTATAAAACAAAAGTGTTTGATATTATTACTAGTGCATATATGTTTCAAAAGCAAATTCAATCATAAATATCAATCCTAGACGGCATGGGTACCATATATCATGTTGCCATACTAGTAATACAATCACATTCGCATATTTCGTATTGGAAATTGGATTCCTTCATGAGTCGAGGCAAGGGGCAAGCTCCTCTCCGTTCGAGACACTCTAGCAAATGTCCCAGGACCCCACTATGATCCTTGGAATCGGCTGGGCCGGTCCTCTCTTACTTTTGAGGATTGGTAATTCCTGAACACACGTTTCCCGGTCCTTACAGACCTATAATCGAGGCGCCTCGCATTCCAACAACCACACAGGTGAAAAGTATATATAATGTCAGGGATGGTAGGTCACTGACACCACCATAGCTAGAAAGAAACGTCGTGCTCTCTGTAACACCCCACCTCCGCCAGGGTGGCTCTTACAAGCACTCTGACTTTGGAGGGGCGTTTGTACCGGGTAAACATGCATAATGATATATCAAGGCAGAACATAACATATGTATATATGTAAACAGAGTAAATAAGATAAGTAAAACAGCGGAAGATTTCAAACTATTTCAAAACAAGTCTGGTACAACATAATGTCAACTTTCCAAATAAACAAGTCTAGATAAAAACAACATCAACTGAAAAAACTGAAATACATAAGTACTATCCCCAAAATAAGGGATAACCATAGCTAGCTTCATGTCAAAACCGTACATGAGCTAAAATCCCACAAGCAAGCGATCCGAAATCCAAGCTAAGCTCCAATATTCCCACCCTGAGAACCTGGGGGGGAAACGGAAGAAAAGAGGCGAAAGAAAACAGGTCAGTCAAAAAGACTGAGTAAGCCCTACTACAATCAATGTAAACTGATAAAGTTAACTGGCATGAGAAGCAGGGATGAACATAAGGATAACAACACACTAGCATGATGATTAACCAACAAGGTAGATAAAGGTGTCATCACATAATCAGGTTTAAGGTTTTTGCACCACAGGTGTACTAGCAAGCTAACATGACTTGAATAAACAAGTATTGATCCCTTGGTCCAAGCTTTGGCCCAATAACATGAAGTGACCCTAATACGAGGTCCAATAACATGAAGTGACCCTAATACGAGGTCCAACCAAACGGTCTAGTCGATCGGCTCCCTATAAGCCTAACTCGTCACGTGTTGGTGTCAATACGGCCTAAACATGATTGTAGTCGGACTGTGCTGGGTCTACCCTTCGGGTGTATCATGCCCTAGGGTGTCAACCCCTGGACACCATAAACATGAGTGCACAGTCTCGATCTACTGGTACCCATGGGTGACTTCTCCAAATACGGACTACGTGCACGACCATAGTCCGTCCGGAACTACATCGGCATACCACCCGGCCGTCGTTTTTGGTCGCTTATACCAGTCCAGTGATCGTGCCCCACCCTAG
This sequence comes from Allium sativum, assembly GCA_030737875.1. Classification (NCBI taxonomy): domain Eukaryota; kingdom Viridiplantae; phylum Streptophyta; class Magnoliopsida; order Asparagales; family Amaryllidaceae; genus Allium; species Allium sativum. Next base: position 54,432,035 of record CM060927.1, read on the forward strand.
CCTAGTCCCTAGGGTCATGATGATACAAACTTGGGATTACTGCTGGAGTGGACCCCCTTTGCTAGGATTTTCTAGTGGGTTAAGTACGGTTTAACCCTTTTACTAATCATGGATTAACTTGGTTAAGTGTAACGATGGGTTCACGACTTAACCCCGATTAATCCACCAAGTCCAAATTGGTTAAGTATTAAGTGGACCATGACTTAACCCTAATCATGAGGCATTAATTAATTAATGTGCCTTAACCTCTCACATTAGACTTTGTTGCGGTTACTAGTTAAGCCGGTCGGTTCCGGGTAGCTTTACACCACAACTTGGTCTAACCTCGGGTTCAAGGTACAACATGACCAACTTCTCACATTGGGTCCTATTGTTTGTAGCAACTAGTTAAGCCGGTCGGTTCCGGGTAGTTTTACGCTACAAACTCAACCCAACCTCGAGTTGGTCACACTTATATTTTCTAAGTGTCATGTCCATTATGTTTACAAAACATATTACAAGTTTTCAAGCATTTGGGTAGACCTAACTTAATAGGTAAATTCCCATTGGGTAGACCTAACTTAATAGGTAAATTCCCAATCTTATGTTTTCATGTCTTTTAAGTTTACCCAACCCCAAACGCAATCCCATCGCTTATGTAATCGCAATAGCGCATAAAGGATAGAAAGAGGGAACTTGGCATAAAGATAACAAAAGGTGTTGAAGCCACAAGTTTAACATGGTGGCATATGAAATGTACATATGTTCATATACTTGCATATTACATTTTTAGGCCTCAAAAGTATGCATAAAACCAAACTTAGCATATTGGTGATACATGGTGCTACATGACATGTAGAAATGGCCATAAGTTCGCATTTAGCCTCACATGCAAGTTATCATAAGAGATATGATAACTTACATGTTGCCAAAATGCAACCTTTAGCATAAAGCTTGAAGCTTTATGTTCATATACTCAAGGTAAGCTTGCATAACATGATAACATGAGTAAAATGATCCACCCAAACTTGCATACATAACATGACAACTTGCATATCATAACGTGGCAAACTTGCATAACATAACATGGAAAACTTGCATATCATAACATATCAAACTTGCATAACATGACATAGTAAACTTGCATATCATGGCAAACTTGCATATCATAATGATCAACCAAACTTGCATCATTCATTTAACTTTAGAGTTTAAATATGAAAGTAGAAAAGGGCTTACAATGCTTATGAAGACACAAAAATATATATAGATTGAGACAAAGCCCTTATGCAATCAAATAAACCCAAAATGCAAGCTTCAATAGAAAAACCCTTGAGCCAAAATGATCAAAACCCTTGCTTTATGATGTAAATATGGAAACTTGACTTGAATGCAAGCTAATGACACTCATACAAGCTTGAAAACACTTGTATGCATGGAAAATTTCTCATAGAAATTACTTAGAAATTTTATGAAGAGAGTGGAGGCCATGAGAGGAATAATTTTGCCATAGTTTAGTTGTAGGGTTGAATAATGATGATTTAGGGTTAGGTTAGGGGCTTATTTATAGAGATTAGGATTAGTTTCAACCTTAGGATTAAACCCTAATTCCAATCTCAGCCCTTAAAACTGAATCTGGCCCCAAAACCTAACCAAAACCCCAAAATGGTGCACCAGGTAAAACTGCCCGGCTGAACCAAGTCGACAGCCAAGTCGACAGGGCTGTCGACTTGGGTCCAACCAAGTCGACTACCAAGTCGACAGGCCTGTCGACTTGGTTGGCTTGGCGGGAAATTTCCCGCCTAGCCTTCCAGGCCCGAAATTCGAAATTTGAACTTGAAATTCAAATCTCATTTGAACTTGAAATTTTCTGAAAACTTCATTGGGCCTTAATCGGGTCATACGGTCTCCGATTTTCGAAAACTCGGACTCTATTTCGCGTATTTTTCCGAGACGAACGCAATGGCATAGCCCGTTTCCCTTGATTCAGATTTATAAATTAAATTCTGCCTCGATTTACGTTATAACAGGCTATTGAAAATACGGGTTGTTACATTCTCCCCTCCATAAAGGATTTCGTCCCCGAAATCTTCAAGTTAGGTAGAACGTATCCTACCATCCAACATCCACCTACTCAAAACATCATCCACGAGCAATCATTGTCCTTACAAGATTCTAAATGTTGTATGAACATATGCAAAGGTGTGTGTATATATACTTATCTAATGCAAATATCATCAATGCAAATTATGTTAGTGAAATGAATCCATATGTATGCAATTCCTAACATAATGTATAACATCTATATGTGTGCACATAACATACATCCATATGCAACATCCATGTGATAACACAAAAGTTTTCATCCATGAATAAGCGTAAACACTCATGCATATGCAATATGAGGAGTGTGTGAGCCGATCTAGTGCCTAATGTGTATAATGCATCCACGAGTAACCACTTGCAAACACTTGCAACCACTTGCAAACATCAAGCATAACATGTTTCAAACACATGTTTCATCCAAAGGGTTTCTACCTAAGGTTCTCATGACAAGATTAACACGATATAGATAGCAAAAGAAAGATATGCTACAAAGAGATCGGGAAGATAAGCAAGATATACTCCTTTTAGATTACAAGAAATCCCTTCCTAACCCAACCTATATTCTATAAAAGCCCAAAAGGTTTAGTCAACCTAACAGACCCCTTTAAACCTTGACATGTATTACTAACCGATGAGTCACACCCCCTTATGGAGTTTACAACAGAAATGGGATCGAGAACGGGACCGAGAGGATATATGTAAAAGATAACATGCAAGTAAGTTCCACCGGAAAACAAGGATCAAGGATATACTCTTAGAAAGAGATATGATGCGCTTATCTAGCCTTCAGTCTTCTAAGTCACGTTTCCTTGAGCTTGACTCCACTATGTTTTGACCGTCTTTTACCTCATGATTTCTTGGCTTCTTAACTCTTATTTCCCAATATGAGTTGGAACCCATTTCATTGTCGCCTCTCGTCTTCCTCTTTCACTTACTCTTCTATCATTCTTGGCTTAAACATAACTATGACCTCATGGTTTCATGCAAGCTCCCCAAAATTCACCAGTGAATCCTGGATCTCGTTTACTTACTATAAAGTATTCCACGCAGCAGAACTTTTCTTGGAAATACCAATCCACGTTGCCAATTGCTCTTACTAACGTGATTTTCTATAACTCATGCTTGAACGAAATGAACCATCCGCCTGCGAATGATAGGCCGTACTTAGATTCAGTTGCTTGCCCATGACTTCCCGTAGACTATCCCAAAACTGGCTAGTGAAGATTGAGTCATGGTTACTAACTATACTTTAGGGAACCTCGTGCAACCGCTTTATTTCTTGAAAGTAAACTGTCGCTAGCTATGATGCAGTCCTTTCGCTCTTTACCGGAGTGAAATGAGCACTCTTCGTGAGTCTACCTACTATGACCCACATGCTCGTATTCCCTTTCCTTGATCTAGGCAGTCCATCCACGAAATCCTTCGTGACGCTTTACTACTTCCATTGCGGGGACCTCCAATGGATGTAATAGCCCACCGGGCTTTTTATGACTCGGCCTTAATCTGTTGGCACAACATGCACCTTGGGACAAACTCGGCCACCTCCTCGAGTGATGTGCATCTTAAAGAGCCTTCTTTCTCTCATTGCGTCTTAGCCATCCCTTGTCATCTATAGCGAGGTGTCTTAACATCTCGCCTCGAATCAACTTGTCCGTGATCTCGACTAACTGCGGGTCTTCTTTATGTGAAGTCCCTACTTGATCCAGAAGGGTAGGTCTAAGCTCAAGAGACACTAACTAATTAATTAAACTGAGAAAGCTTCTTACTTCACTTGTCCTCGTCGGAGCTTTCCGGTTTGAACCGCGACCACTTTAGCGGGATCCACCGCTAAGCCTTGCTTAGAAACTATGTGCCCAAGAAATCTAACTTCTTTTCTCCAAAATGAAATTTGGAGGACTTGGCTTCCAACTGATGGGCTCTAAGCGTATCCATCACCTTCACGAGATGCCTTGCGTGCTCTTCCTCATCCTTAGAGAAGATCAGAATATCATCTACGAAGACCACGACAAACTTGTTCAAGAACTCCTTGAACACCCTACTCATCAAGTCCACGAAGTAGGCGGGTGCATTAGTCAAACCGAATGGCATGACCAGCCATTCTAAGAATCCATCTGGAGTTCTGAACGCAGTTTTGTCTATACTATCCTCAGCTACTCTGAGCTGATGGAACCCAGTAGCAAGATCAAGAGAAAACAGATGTTCCTACAAGCTGATCAAACAAATCATCGATCCTTGGTAATGGTTGTCTATTCTTCTTGTTTTACTCACGATAATCAACACACGGGCGAAGCGAACTGTCCACATTAGTAGCGAATACTACTAGAGCACCTTCCTTGGAAATGCTTCATCGAATGAAGTTCTTCTCAAGCAACTCCTTCACTTGCTTACTTAGCTCCCGTCTTTCACGCGGAGCCATGTGCCGAACGGGCAAAGAAACCGGCTTTGCATTATCCACCAGATAAATGTGGAAATCAATCTCTCGCTTAGGGGGCAACCCCCTAACTTCATCGAAAACATCCGGATACTCTCGAACCACTCTCACAGACTGAAGAGTTTCCATTGACGAGTCGAGTGATTCAAGATAGCACAACATAACGGGACCTCTCGGATTACAAGAAATTTCTAGGGTGTTTCTGAGGCGAGTCACGAGCCTCACAACCCTATGCTCAAAAATCAAGGATGGCTCCAAAACTGGACAACCAATCCATGCCCAAAATCAACCCATACCCCATGAAACCGAGAATATAAGCATCACACGAGAACTCTACACTCAAGATAGAGATTTTCAAATCCACGTAGATAAGAGACAAATGGGCGTAAACCCCAATTGGATTTGAAACACACACGGGATCATAAACTAGACTAGTACTTAGGTGCAAACTTTCAACTAGATCAGATGAAACAACTATGCAATGTGCCAGAATCAAATAAAGTACAAACAGGAAAATCAGAAATGTAAACAAGACTTTTAACAAAAACACTACCCCGATCATAAGCTGGAAGAACGATGTTGAGGGGATGAACTCGCCCTTCAGACGGTCTTGCACACTGAGTCTGACCTTGCCCTTGCTTCTTCGGGCAATCTTTGATGAAATGTCCAGTCTCACCGCAGAAAAAGCATTCACCATTCTTCCTTTTCCTCTTCTTACAATCCTTAATAAGATGAGTCGAACTTCCACAAGTAAAGCACTTCTTTTCCTTCTTATCTTTAGACTTCTCCTCCTTCTTTTTCATTTCCTTTTTGGGCCCCGTTTTCTTGTTTTGAGACTCATTCACCTTGATTTCCTTCTTGTCACTCCTATTCTCTTCATTGAGTAGGGCCACATTCACCAAACTCTCGAAGGTCGCTCCGATGGGTATATGAGATATGGCCAAACCGCGCAATGGCTCGTTTAGTCCTAGAGCAAAGTGCATGGCCTTCTTCTGAGCTGTGTTAACCAAGTCTAAACCGAACCGAGCAAGTTGATTAAACTTATCCACGTATTCCCTAATGGTCATGTCCCCTTGCTTTAGTGATAGGAACCTCTCTATCTGAAGGTTCTCCTCTGCTGACGATAAAAACCTCAGTCCAAACCTTCTTTTAAACTCATCCCAAGTCTCAATTGGTCTAGTAGTGGTGGTGACTACCCACCAATAAGCAGCTTCCCCTTTCAATAACCATACCGCCAACAGAACTTTCCTACGATCTTCTATATCTAAGATAGCAAAGAGGTTTTCAGTTTCCTTTAACCAGTTTCTTGCCTCAACAGAAGTCTCCATCCCAACAAAATTCTTGCAACCCATCGCCTTAAAGTCTTTGCAAATCTCCGCGAAATCCTCTTGTGGATGCTGAGGGGGAGGAGGAAGAGGAACCTCAGCGACAGGAGGAGGAGGAACACTAACTACCGGAGGAGGAGGAGGAACATCGGCGGGGCCGGCTTCGGTCGCCCTAGCCTCCAAAAGTCTCCTATACCAAACAGGTACGTGTACTCCCTCCGGAATAGCAAAGTTATCAGCCATACTGAAAACGAAGAAAAAAGATAGATTCAGAATGGAGAAAAAAGAAGGAATTTTTGCTAATGGCTTTTTGGGGAATAGCCTTTAAAATAAACTAGACTTTTCTTTGGAAAATATTTTATACTTGGTTTTGAAAATAGTTTTCCAAAAGTTTTAAAAACCTTTTTGTTCCTTCTCGTAAACCATACGCTCTGATACCAAATGTAACACCCCACCTCCGCCAGGGTGGCTCTTGCAAGCACTCTGACTTTGGAGGGGCGTTTGTACCGGGTAAACATGCATAATGATATATCAAGGCAGAACATAACATATGTATATATGTAAACAGAGTAAATAAGATAAGTAAAACAGCGGAAGATTTCAAACTATTTCAAAACAAGTCTGGTACAACATAATGTCAACTTTCCAAATAAACAAGTCTAGATAAAAACAACATCAACTGAAAAAACTGAAATACATAAGCACTATCCCCAAAATAAGTGATAACCATAGCTAGCTTCATGTCAAAACCGTACATGAGCTAAAATCCCACAAGCAAGCGATCCGAAATCCAAGCTAAGCTCCAATATTCCCACCCTGAGAACCTGGGGGGGAAACGGAAGAAAAGAGGCGAAAGAAAACAGGTCAGTCAAAAAGACTGAGTAAGCCCTACTACAATCAATGTAAACTGATAAAGTTAACTGGCATGAGAAGCAGGGATGAACATAAGGATAACAACATACTAGCATGATGATTAACCAACAAGGTAGATAAAGGTGTCATCGCATAATCAGGTTTAAGGTTTTTGCACCACAGGTGTACTAGCAAGCTAACATGACTTGAATAAACAAGTATTGATCCCTTGGCCCAAGCTTTGGCCCAATAACATGAAGTGACCCTAATACGAGGTCCAATAACATGAAGTGACCCTAATACAAGGTCCAACCAAACGGTCTAGTCGATCGGCTCCCTATAAGCCTAACTCGTCACGTGTTGGTGTCAATACGGCCTAAACATGATTGTAGTCGGATTGTGCTGGGTCCACCCTTCGGGTGTATCAAGCCCTAGGGTGTCAACCCCTGGACACCATAAACATGAGTGCACAGTCTCGATCTATTGGTACCCATGGGTGACTTCTCCAAATACGGACTATGTGCACGACCATAGTCCGTCCGGAACTACATCGGCGTACCACCCGACCGTCGTTTTTGGTCGCTTATACCAGTCCAGTAATCGTGCCCCACCCTAGCCTAGTCCCTAGGGTCATGATGATACAAACTTGGGATTACTGCTGGAGTGGACCCCCTTTGCTAGGATTTTCTAGTGGGTTAAGTACGATTTAACCCTTTTACTAATCATGGATTAACTTGGTTAAGTGTAACGATGGGTTCACGACTTAATCCCGATTAATCCACCAAGTCCAAATTGGTTAAGTATTAAGTGGACCATGACTTAACCCTAATCATGAGGCATTAATTAATTAATGTGCCTTAACCTCTCACATTAGACTTTGTTGCGGTTACTAGTTAAGCCGGTCGGTTCCGGGTAGCTTTACACCACAACTTGGTCTAACCTCGGGTTCAAGGTACAACATGACCAACTTCTCACATTGGGTCCTATTGTTTGTAGCAACTAGTTAAGCCGGTCGGTTCCGGGTAGTTTTACGCTACAAACTCAACCCAACCTCGAGTTGGTCACACTTATATTTTCTAAGTGTCATGTCCATTATGTTTACAAAACATATTACAAGTTTTCAAGCATTTGGGTAGACCTAACTTAATAGGTAAATTCCCAATTGGTAGACCTAACTTAATAGGTAAATTCCCAATCTTATGTTTTCATGTCTTTTAAGTTTACCCAACCCCAAACGCAATCCCATCGCTTACGTAATCGCAATAGCGCATAAAGGATAGAAAGAGGGAACTTGGCATAAAGATGACAAAAGTTATTGAAGCCACAAGTTTAACATGGTGGCATATGAAATGTACATATGTTCATATACTTGCATATTACATTTTTAGACCTCAGAAGTATGCATAAAACCAAACTTAGCATATTGGTGATACATGGTGCTACATGACATGTAGAAATGGCCATAAGTTCGCATTTAGCCTCACATGCAAGTTATCATAAGAGATATGATAACTTACATGTTGCCAAAATGCAACCTTTAGCATAAAGCTTGAAGCTTTATGTTCATATACTCAAGGTAAGCTTGCATAACATGATAACATGAGTAAAATGATCCACCCAAACTTGCATACATAACATGAAAACTTGCATATCATAACATGGCAAACTTGCATAACATAACATGGAAAACTTGCATATCATAACATATCAAACTTGCATAACATGACATAGTAAACTTGCATATCATGGCAAACTTGCATATCATAATGATCAACCAAACTTGCATCATTCATTTAACTTTAGAGTTTAAATATGAAAGTAGAAAAGGGCTTACAATGCTTATGAAGACACAAAAATATATATAGATTGAGACAAAGCCCTTATGCAATCAAATAAACCCAAAATGCAAGCTCCAATAGAAAAACCCTTGAGCCAAAATGATCAAAACCCTTGCTTTATGATGTAAATATGGAAACTTGACTTGAATGCAAGCTAATGACACTCATACAAGCTTGAAAACACTTGTATGCATGGAAAATTTCTCATAGAAATAACTTAGAAATTTTTTGAAGAGAGTGGAGGCCATGAGAGGAATAATTTTGCCATAGTTTAGTTGTAGGGTTGAATAATGATGATTTAGGGTTAGGTTAGGGGCTTATTTATAGATATTAGGATTAGTTTCAACCTTAGGATTAAACCCTAATTCCAATCTCAGCCCTTAAAACCGAATCTGGCCCCAAAACCTAACCGAACCCCAAAATGGTGCACCAGGTAAAACTGCCCGGCTGAACCAAGTCGACTGCCAAGTCGACAGGGCTGTCGACTTGGGTCCAACCAAGTCGACTGCCAAGTCGACAGGCCTGTCGACTTGGTTGGCTTGGCGGGAAATTTCCCGCCTAGCCTTCCAGGCCCGAAATTCGAAATTTGAACTTGAAATTTAAATCTGTTTTGAACTTGAAATTTTCTGAAAACTTCATTGGGCCTTAATCGGGTCATACGGACTCCGATTTTCAAAAACTCGGACTCTATTTTGCGTATTTTTCCGAGACGAACGCAATGGCATAGCCCGTTTCCCTTGATTCAGAATTATAAATTAAATTCTGCCTCGATTTACGTTATAACAGGTTATTGAAAATACGGGTTGTTACACTCTCCCAGCGGCCCATCTCCCGTTTTTGACTCATACTGAGGTGTGAGGCTCGCGAATTCACGTCATACACAAAGCTACGTCACACAGACCATGCTTTGATCACCAACCACAAGACTTTGCTTTGCAACAGAGGCCTTGATCATATGCCACTTAGGCGTGCCACACAAGCGATCCACTCCATGCGACTGATTTCTATCAATACATAACCTCTGAGCTCGTACGTCTAAGAGAAGGGCGTTAAGCAAGAGAATAAATTCTCCGCCGCCAAACAGATATATATTTAACAGAGATCAATCAGCACAGAAAAAAATCCAATGTCAGACACACAGTCCATTTACAAGTCTGTTCTGGGTCTGAACGAAACCAGAGGCACCAATTCCACGCATATTCGTACAATCAACAGTATGTTTGGACGGCTACTACTTCAGATCCTTCATGGTAGCTACTCCAATCACGAGCATCAGTAGCGCCCATCCATCTAATGTGAAGATCGTCGGTCTTCAACCGTCTTCGACTCTTCGACTTCTCAACGTCGATCGATTATTTGAAATGAGATAAACTCGGCCTTTTCAAATAACCCACGTATATTTAGATTTTCAAATCAATTATTCACATGGTTGGACTATTCAACATTCACATTTCAGTTCTTTAGTTATAATTTTCATATCAAATACATTCAACCATCACATATCAAGCAAACACAACGAAATTGGTTTATCTCCACTCTATATCGTCTATAGTATTTTATAACGATATATCGCCATTTTTATTTAATTTAAAACGACCCTATTTAATTAAATGACGTTTCAGGTCGTGTCGATGCACTGGCGCTGCTTTTCACTAATTTTGTTTTACACATATCTGGAAATCTAACCGTTGGATCTTCATAAATTTTATATCATTAGAAAGATCATTTCAAAACAAATCCAACGGTTTCAGTTTTGGGAAAATCCGACGGTCGGATCTTCCACTCTAGCCATTTGAAGTTACGATTTAAATTTACGAACTGCAGCGTCGTCATTCAATTTAATTTAATTATATATATATATATATAATCGTTTCTGGCGCTGTTTTTCTTCAGATTTGAATTAAACATTCCAGACAATCCAACCGTCAGATCTTCACAAAGTTGGTGCCGTTGGAAAGATATTTCCAAGGCGAACCCAACGGTTGCGGTTTCGGGAAAATCCAATGGTCGGATTTCCTGCACTAGTCGTTTGAAATCACGGTTTCAAAACACGAACTGCACAGCCACGTTTCGTTTTAATTTTATTTATATTTATATATTTATATAAATATAGGTCATTCAAAAATTCCTATATCGTTTTCACTTCAATTATTTCACTAACGCCTTTAAATTTTGGAAAATTTCGCCATAATCTCCTTTGTACGGGAGGGGCTGGGAAAATTCTCAAATAGCCACACGGGCGTCTCATGTCAAAAAGAAAAAGAAAAAGCCAAGCGGCTAGCCAACAGGCTCATAAAATCATCACCCAAACAAAACAGTAAATGTGTACCTATTTGTGGGGCACAAAATTTTATTCCTCTTCTCTAGCCCCTTTGCAATAACATGTTCAATAAATATGAATGTACATATATACAATTTTTATCGCTTATCATTTTCCATTCAACTTCATATTCAATTTACTTTGGTTTAAAAACACCATTCATTCTAATGTTGCATGCATAGGCTAAAATCATATCATTTGCTAATTAATGTATATTTCAACTCATGCACCTTTATTTGAACAAGTGGCTATTTTTAACACTTCACATTTCAAAGATGATAATTTTGGCGAACTAAAATGGATTTCAACACATGACTATTTTATTTAGTTCCTATGCATGTTAAAAATAATATTTCTTCACCAATATTTATTTCAACGTCCGCATGTCTCTAGTATATCACATATATGATAAAAATGATATTTTTATCATTTAAAATATTTGTTCGACAAATGGATGTTTTCAACACTTCATAGTTTCAATAAAAATGTAATTTTTATTGCTCGATCTTTTTATTCAACACATGAACTTTTCCACTACACACACTTCTCAACACATGAGCATTTCCATACATGGATATTTTATTTATGTTGTTCATATAAGAAAGATAGAATTTTTATTTTTGAAACTATTTATGTATAAGGCGAATATTTTTCATACTTCATATATATTATAAAAATGTGATTTTTATTGTTTAAACACTTCATTCATTGACAAATGAATTTAATTTTCACACATCACTTTTCAACACATGAACATTTCCACACATGGATATAGTTTCAACATATGACTTTAATTTCAACGCATGAAGATAATTTCAACATATGAAAATTATTCTAACACATAAAGATTATTCAAAATTTCGGCAGCATAACGGCAGGGTAGTTAAAACCGGCACCGTACCTAGTTCGGCTCCTCGCTCTACCTTAAAACCTCGCGGTTTTTTACAATGGGGATTCATGCATCTAATTCGCATGCAGGCGGCATGTTTATTTTTATTTCCACAAATATTTCCAGTCCATTTCAATCACGAATGGGTATTTTCCAACCACAACCAAACAATATCAACCACAAACAATTATTTAACCATTTGTATTTTTCATCCAATATTTCACACCAATTCACAACAATAAATATCGTCCATGGTTTGTGGATGAGGGGAGTATATATATATTATTGCTATATTTCACTTGCATTTCAACACATATATCAATTATTCTATGCATGTATAATTCATACTTCGCTTATATAGCTTACACCACGCATGTACATGAGGTATACAACACGTGTGTAATTTATATTTCGCTAATATAATTTATACACGACATTTTCCATTCAAATTCTTTTAATTTAAATTTCTCACATTGGTTTTCGGAGTGCTAAAAATCGTAGATGACTCAGAAAAATCCGCGGCTTCTTCTATGTGGTAGAGAGCTTCCTTGCGGTCCCGATGTTTCCTGTTTCATCGAATTTCGTCAACACACCAAAAAGATATGATTTTTCAAAGTGCAGACATCAAAAAGGACTCGACTTTCTATTTGGTTCGAAACTAGGTTTGCGGTTTTCGCGAGAACCGAGGCACGAGGGGATGATCGGCGGGTTGGACATGGAAGATGGAGGAGAGGACTACAGGCGCGCGGCGGTTGGAGGTGACTCGGTGGGGCCCAGAACTCGCAGTGGCAGCTGGAAGGTCAGGATTTCGGAGGGAGATATCTCGACGTAGGAGCAACGATAGTGGGAGCTCCTTATATGGATTTGAGGAGGGGAAGGAGAACTACAAAAAGTTGAACTGGGGGAGGGGCTGATTCAGGTTGTGGCGATCGGAAATCGCCAGGGAAGGGAGGAAGGCAGTTCCGTCGATGTCGAGGGGGGGGGTTGGGGTTTTCTGATATATATTTTTTATTATTATGAATGGAGAAATATGATTGGTCGAAGGTTTTATTAAATTTTTAAATAGTGTTTTCTCCAACGAACTCCTTTTCAAACCCAACGACTGTCGCCCCCAGCTAAATACCCCCATCCCGGATACAATGGGATAGGTTTCGTTGGCTAATTCGACTGTTACAGTCAGTTATTTTTCAAATTAAAGTATAAAACATTTAATTTTTAACTTTGAACGTACATTTCAATTTGCCAGGGCCACAAACTGATTCAAAAAATTCCAGAAAAATAATTCTAGCTATGTTTTGACGCTACGGTCCCAACAAAACTAGTTTCATCGAATTCTGAGATCGTTTGAAAAATGGCCATTTTCTGGTCGATCCAATTTAACAAAAATTGACCAAACACATTTTCTTTTGCCACGCTCACATACTATCTTCAAAAATTATAAAATTTGAAACCTAGCAATAGTTTGACATCCTGGACCCAACAGAAGTGGTTTCGTCGAATTCCGAGGTCGTTTGCAAAATATCAATTTTCCAGGGCTATATATTCTATATAACGACCTTTCTGAAAATTCATTCGGCCATAACTTTTGATTCCCGTTATGAAACTTCGATTTTTCAGATTTGTAAGAAAGGTATTGATAAACAGATTTAAATATTTTTGGTTTCACTAAAATCCGTTATATCTTCCACCCTGCGTAGTCAGTCAAAGTTTGAATTCAAATTTTCAAACTGACTCACTATTTCTAATTCACTATTTCATTGAAATATTCTATTTCAATTGTTCAAATTCCTTTGAAATCACCAATTTAAAAATTTTAAATTGGCTCGTATTTTCCGGGTTATTACAGTCATCCATCATCCACATAAGTAAATATCATCCAGTTTAAGCACCGACACCACTTCTAGCTAGAAAGAAACGTGCTGCTCTCCCTGCGTTCCCTTCTCCCATTTTAGACTCAACCGGGTTGTGAGGCTCGCGAAGTAACGTCATAACCACAAGGCCTGCTTTTCAACAAAGCCTTGATCATCTTCATCTTAGCGTGCCACATTGTCAATCCATACCGTACCATTGATCATCCATCAATATATAAACGGGTGTTAAGTAAAGAATAAATTCTCCACCACCAATCATTTATATATAGACAGAAAATCAATAACATGATATTTAACAGAGTACGATGTCGGACACGCAATCCATTTATAAGCTTATGCTCTGGGTCCGAGCGAAAGCCAAATCCGTACAAATCAACACTACGTCCGGACGGCCACCACTGTAGCCCCTTCAAGGTAGCTACTCCCATCATGGGCATCAGCAGTCATCGTCCATTCGGTATGAAGATCGTCGGTCTTCAATCGCCGTCTTCAACTCTTGAATTTTTAAACGTCGTTCAAATTATTTGGAATGAGATAGACTCGGACTTTCCAAATAATTCTCGCGTATATATAAGTTGGAAATTATTCCATATCATTTGATTTTAATTTATATATATATAATTATATATAATTCCTTCATCTATTTCATTTTACTAAGTTTGGCTAACAGCAAATCTTCTTATTTATATCCAATAATGATATATATCATCACACGCAACAATGTTTTCTTTTATTTTCCAATTTCCAGATATATCCCATGCACAAAATGTATATTTTGTGTATCATTCCAATTACAACAAAAATGAATATCCTTTGTTTCTTAACTTCCATTCTACTTACATGAATATATTTTTGTGTTTCAACTTCAGTACAACAAAACGACTAACTTGGTGTAAATCATCCCATGCAACAAAATTGATAATTTTGTGTTAATCTTTCATTACAAACAGCATATATTCTTGTGTGTTAACCTATCTGCATAAAAATGTAAATTTCTAACTTTATAATTTTTTTTCTTTTATGAAAATCCAATTCCTTAAAATGTAAATTTCATCGTTAATCTTTACTTAAAATCCTTTTACATAAATATGTAAATTTCATACCGTTGTTCTTTTTAATGAAAATTCAATTCCTTAAAATGTAAACTTCCTTCCTTAAATTTTCTTTACATGAAAATGTAAATTTTCTTCTTTACATGGAAATGTGAATTTTCTTACTTTTTCTTATTTACATTTAACAAAAATGTTATTATTATTTTTTTCCTCTTTTTTTCCCTAGGATTTACATTAAACAAAAATGTAAATTTTTGTTCTTTTCTCTCCTCTTTGAAAAAAAAGATGAATTTTTGTTCTTTTCTTTCCTTTAAACAAAATTTGAATTTTTGTTCTTTTCTAAATGACATTTAAACTACTACACTTTATATGCAAAAAGTATGATTTTAACTATGCACTTCATTTCATATGCCATATATGATAGTACAAATATATACATTTCATTTCATATGCAATGTATGACATTAACAAATAAATACATTTTATTTCATATGCAATGTATGCAACATTAACAAATAAATACATTTTATTTCATATGCAATGTATGCAATATTAACAAATAAATACATTTTATTTCATATGCAATGTATGCAACATTAACACTATAATATATTTATTTCACTGTTTCAACTACACACTAAAAATATCGTTATGTTCATTTTATTTTAATCTACATTTTCTAATAAAATGTAACTTCATTCTAATGCATGTTTTTGTCATTCTTGTATATTTGTCACAATGAATCTTTTGCCATTCTTATATTTTTCGTTTACACTCTTCATATAAAAGTAATTTGTCATTCTTATATTTTATTTCATATTTGACAAACTGAATCTTTTGTCATTCTTATACATTTGTAAAAATGAATCTTTTGTCATTCTTTTATCTTTCTTTTATATTTGACAAAATCTCTTCTTTATTATTCCATTAAATGTAATTTACATTTCAAGGTCTAAACCTCCTTTTTAATTATATTTAAAAATGTAATTTTAATATCGTCAATTCTTTTCTCATGATTCATATCAACATAAAAATATAATTTTTATTAACATCATTTCTAACATTTAATATTAACAGAAAAGTGATATATTTGTTTGTTGTCAATTCTAACTCAACAAACAAATAAACGTGATATTCTATATGTTAACAAATTCAATGTATTCTAATGTCATATAAAAAAATGATATTACATATATTCACATTATCCTATTACTTCTAATGATATATAAAAAGTAAATTTTATATATTAACATTTTCTGTGAACTCTAATGAGATATAAGAAGTAGATTATATTTTCTTAACTTATCTAATGTTTCATGTCATAAATAGAAATGTGATTTTGTCGCTACTTCTTTACATTGACAAAAAATGTGGTTTTGTCATTCCTCTATTTTTTATTAAAATTATGTCTTTTTTTCTTTCAAACAAAATAATATCTTTTAATTTTACAATAAAAGGGTGACATCTTTATTTAACAAACAAAGGTGAAATCTTTTAATTAAAAAGAAGGGTAAAAAATTTTTTATATAAACAAACCTACCATCTTTTTATGATGAGGTAAAATTACAATTTTTTTATATATATAAAACAATCGTACAATCTTTTCTTATAAACAAAGTTACAATATTTTATTATATACAACAAAGTTACCATCTTTTAATTATACACAACAAAGATACCATTTTTTAATTTATACACAACAAAGTTACATCTTTTAATTTATACACAACAAAGTTACCATCTTTTAATTTATACACAACAAAGTTACCATCTTTTAATCATTGATTCAAAGATAGAGTTCAGACCTTCAATTTTACTCACTATCATCACATACAATCAATTTTAAATTTCTAATCTATGAATCAATAGGGGAATCATATACAATCATTCACTAACAATAACAAGTAAATCTGAATTACTACCATCACAGAAAAATCAACATAGAAATAATTATCTATGCAGCAACAACATGAATTTCATATAATATGAATATAGATTTTGTAGTGAATTAAATAAATAAATAAGTAATCATATTTTAAAAATAGAATTCTCACCGAACCGTTCTGATTTGAAATTTCCTAATTTTCCAAAATGTCTGGTTTCAGATTTGGTCAGTTCTGAAAGATAAATCTTGGTTCTGCGATTCCAACGGTTCGAAAATCGTTCGATTCTGAATCTAATTGAATAAGATATGGATTATTTGCGTTTATTAACTTTTTAAATAGAATTAAATAAATAAACTACTTAAAATCAACCTCTTCTTCTCCAATTTGAATTCGGCCGTGGCTTCTCCAATTAGTTCAAACTTAGGTCTTTATTTTCCGATCCAATCTTGTAGCTTGAAGGCCATCGGGTGTCAGGACGTCGTAGGGGGGTGTGTGGCGCACGTGCGCCGGGAAGGAGGAGGAGTTCGGTGGTGCAGGGTGGCCAAAGGCAGGGTCGGCACGGGTCGGGTTTGGGGGATTGAGGCAGGCGCTACAGGCTGAATTGGCGGGCGAGGCTGGTATGTGCGGATAGAGGAGAGAAGGAGCTTTGATGTGGTGTACGGGTTGGCGTCTAAAGGTTAGTGGAGAAGGAGGGGTTTGAGGAAGAAGATAGGAGCTGTATCGGCCATTGAAAATACAAGGGTGGCGGCTCTGAGATGATGAATAGGGTTTCTAGGAATTGTTCAATCCTTAATTTATAATATTTTTATTTATTTATATATGAGGTCTGAAGATTATAAATATATAAAAAGAAGAGAGAACAAAAGGGGAATAAAAGGAATAGTTTCATGTCTAAAAATGAATTTGAATGATCAATAGAAGAGGAGAGAGAGTAGAGAATAAATGCACAAGTTATTTCCCCTATATGCCTCTTTGTATTTATAACAAATTAAATGCTTGCTTTTTCTTCTAATTGCAACCTTTTAAATTTCAAAACATGTATAACTGATTTAGGCTTTGATCATGTTGATGTGTGTATATACATGCAAACGTTTACACATATAATTTAAACCAATAAATCTCTTAATTAATGTCATTCATAATTTTATACTTAGTCGACTGTTTTCTTTACATTAATTACAACACTAATTTGTAACCTGTTTCATTACCCTTCCTTAATTCTTTCGTCATATATTTACCTTTTATTCATATTTACAGAATTCAAACTTCAAATATATAAGACTAATTAACATTATATATTCTTATGGAAATTTCCAATTTCGTTCCTTTTTATTTTGACCTACATTAATTACTAGCTAAGGTACATTAATTTCAGTTGTAATGTATGTTAATTAAAACATGTAACGCACATGAATTATTTAGTTGAAATTAAAATTAACAACAAAATGAAATATTTTGTTGAAGCTAAAATCTACAACAAAATGTACTATTTTGTTTTCAAAAGAAAGTGACAATGAAACTTGTAATCCTAGTTTGAAGCACAAATCAAAACATGTAATTTAATTTGACACAAACATGTGATTTTATTTTGAAACAAAACATGTAATTTTTGAAACTAGATTACATGAAAACATTTATTAGTTTTAAACTAAAATAAAGATTAAAACTTTATTTCCCTTTCAATGTTTCATAAATAAAGATTCCAACTCTACTTTCAATTTCCATGTTACATAAAAATTCCCACTTTATTTTATAATTGCATCGTTCCATAAAATCAAATAAAGATTGTACTCTATTTTCTCCAATTTCATTGTTTCACAAAACAAAACCAACTAAGATCCAATTTTTTTTTTTTTTTGAACACATAGTGAGTTAAGAAAATGAAAAGTTACCAGGTTGAAATAAAGATATATGCAGGCATGATTTGGAAAGAATAAACATGGCATTTATGATATGAACGTGCATGATTTATTTGTTTATTAATGTCAACATTAATTAACGAATGTTACTTTGTCTATCACATGCGACATGAAATTTACTATATAAATAAAGTGAAAGAAATAGATTTTATCATTTAATTTTTCAAATCAAACATATCTTATAGTTGACACTCAACTTTGTGTCAATTTCTTATTAAAAATTCTATTGAACCTTTAAAATAAAATCAAGGATTCAACTACTATTTTTATTTTAATTTAAAAATAGAAAATTTTAAATTCTCACGTATTTTCTAGCAAAATTTTATGAAACAAAAATTTTAAATTTATCCTCAATTTCTGGGTTGTTACAGTTGGTTAAAGATCCAAACTTTTATATTTTATTTTGTTATGAGCGACTTAAAATTCTATTATTCTATTATTCTATAACAGTCGTGTTACATGATGCTATATTTAATGTTTTAGTTATCATTTTTTGGTCCTTAGTTTTACATAATAATGCAAACAGAACAATAGTTACATTGGATATTATATTGATAGTATGTTGCTTATAGGCAAGAATAATTACTAAATTATTATATCATTTAATATTCTGTTTATTTTTGGCACCTAGAACTATGCTAATTTATTTGTCAAACAAGTTTACTTTTGCACTTTATTTTAATTATCTTATATACTATGATCAGGTCATATATTCTATATATGATGTGTTGTACATTTGTTTAATCTATGATTGTCTACTGCATTATAACATTCCCCTAAAGTTGCCTATGGATATGGGGAGGTCTGGCCCAACGGGAAGTTCAGTAAGCCTCTCGTTTAGGGTAGCCAAATTTTAATGATTTGCAAAACGGCCAGATATATCAGTTTGTATGATTTGCAAAACAAGTCACAACAAATGCTGAACATAAAAATTAAAGTTAAGGCTACCCTTTGTGATAAGCATACAAATTAATATGCATTATAGTAACTAATTTATCAATTTAACTGGCCATTAACAATTACTTTTCATTGTATATAGTAACTACTTTATCTTGAACTTGAATTATACATTTAACAGTGAATGAAAATTTATTGTTAGCATCCATGCCTCAAAATATCTAAGACCATAGGTGTTTATTTGACATCTAAAGACTCCACACACAATATTCACTTAGCGATGATCATACCAATTAAATAAGTGCAGTTTGTTAGCTTGATGGGTTTTTCTTTCCAATCTTGGTTTCTAAACTAAACGTTATTTTTTAATATTCAGGCTTTAATAGAAGTTGTCAAAGAGAGACAAAATTTTGAAGCTGGTGTTAATGGAAATTAAGGAGCCATTGAATTGTAATATTTTGAGAAGGATGTCATGGCCAAAGCCATCGGAGATGACAAAAATGAAGCTAATGTTATGCTTTTATACATTGTCTGAATTGGTTGACGGTGGTTTAGGCATAGTGTCACATCCAATTTTTTTGTAAGCTTCTAGATATTTTCTAATGCTAAAAGTTTAAGTTGTCACAACGAACTTTGTAGAATTGATACGACTGATTTAGTATGTTTGATGCTTTCTTTTCAAATTGGTAAAATGGCAGTTTGAAATTATGTTTTAATGTCTCTGTTATTATTATAAATTTGAGTTTACGTAGCTAAATTTAATAATATGTGATGACACTATAAATATGATGTACAATGTATGGTCCAACATTACTAAAATTGTAACACTTATAAGTGTTGGGAGATCTTGTATTTAAATATGAGTATTGAAATTGCTTATGGTTATAAATGTTGGAAACAAACAACTTCCCAAAGGTTATAACCGTTGGAAGAGATTAGTTTCCTATTGATCATATCTGTGGGAACCGTAGAATTTTATAATGTTATAACTAATGGAACTACGCAACTTCCCAATGATTATAACCATTAGGACTAAGAAAATTAATCACACTTATACCGTTAGAAGCAAAAAATTCCAACGGTTATAACCATTAGTAAACGTATTACAATACTTGCCATGCATCTTCTACCTACGGTTATAACTGTTAGGAAATGTCAATTCTGGTGTTGTGTTATAAGTGGTAAATGGAACAAATGTTGTTATATTAGCCATAGGAAGTTTCCGCTTATCCTTACCTACTGGCTTAGTTTTAGAATTAAAAGACTATTATTATGTGCCTTTCGTTAGAATAAATATTATTTCCGTATCTTGTTTGGACAAGCTTGGATTTTCATTTATAATAAAAGACAGCTGCTATTCATTTTATTTAAATGATATATTATTTTCTTAACTTTAATGTGCCTACTTATAATATTAATACTAAGCAGATAAAATCTAATGATTTAAATCCAACATACCTTTGGCATTGTTGTTTGGGCCGTATAAACGAGAAACACATATCAAAACTCTATAAAGATGAAATTTTGAATTCATTTGATTTTGAATCTTATGAATAATGAAAATCTTGTTTATTAGACAAGATGACCAAAGCTCTTTTCACTGGACATAGTGAACGATCTAGTGATGAATTAGGCTTTATACATAGTGATATAAGTGGACCATTGAGCACATCAAGTAGAGGGCGGTTTATTACTTTATTACATTTAACTGAATCCTTTGAAAAGTTCAAAGAATTCAATAATGAAGTTCAAAATTAACTTGGTAAGAATACAAAAACTCTTCGAACAGATCAAGGAGGGGAATATTTAAGCCAAGAGTTTAATGACTATCTGAAAAAGTGCAGAATTGTATCACAACTCACTCCACCAGGAATACCACAATAGAATGGTGTGTTCGGAAGGAGAAATCGCACCTTATTAGATATGGTACGATCAATGATGAGTCATACAAATCTTCCAATAATATTTTGGGCTTATGTCCTTGAAACAGCTGCATTCATACTTAATCGTATTCCCACTAAAAAAAGTTCGGAAGACGTCATATCAGATATGGACTGGGAGATGTCCCGGTGTGTCTTTTATAAAGATTTGGGGATGTAAGACATTTGTTAAACGTCTTGCTTCCGATAAGCTTGGACCCAAATCAGATAAGTGTTATTTTGTCTGATATCCAAAGGAAACAAAAGGATATTATTTTACAAACCTTCTGAGAATAAAGTGTTTATTTCTCAAATTGGTATTTTTCCGGAAAGGGAACTAATATTTAAAAATACTAATGGGAATAAAGTAGATTTGAAAGAAATTCGGAAACCATAAGATAACATTGAACCTAAACTTGAAATTGAGAAAGAACCACAAACTATAGTCGAAACTAAGCCTGCTCAAATTACACAAGATATTTGTAGAACTGGTAGAACACATTATGAGCCTGGTAGATATTTCGGATTTCTTATGACTCGAATTGGAGACGTAATGCTCATAGATCAACATGAGCCCACTTCTTACCAAAAGGCTATGAATGGATCAGAATCTTAGAAATGGCTTGAGGCCATGAAATCTGAAATGGATTCCATGTACACCGGCCAATTATGGACTTTGGTTGATCCACCTGATGGGGTAAAACCAGTCGGGTGTAAGTGGGTTTTCAAGAAGAACACTGACATGGATGGTAGAGTATGAACTTATAAAGGTCGATTGGTGGAAAATTGATTCAATGAAGTTCAAGGACTTGACTATGATGAAAAATTCTCCCCAGTGGCAATGGTTAAGCCGTTAGGATTATGCTTGCAATTGCAGCCTTTTTCGATTACGAAATCTGTCAAAGAGATGTCAAAATGTCATTCCATAATGGGAATCTTATTGAGGATGTGTACATGACACAACCTAAAGGTTTTGTCAATTCAAATGATGCTAGAAAAGTATGTAAACTGCAATGATCCATATATGTATTGAAGCAAGCATCTCGGAGCTGGAATCTTTGTTTGATGAAACAGTCAAAGAGTTCTTCATCAAGAACGAAGATGAACCTTTTGTATACAAGAAAATAAGTGGGAGTAACATTCACTGCACCAAAACAGGTGATTCCCAACGAGTATAACCGTCATAAACAATTTCAGTAACGCTTATTAATGTTGCTATGTGGCATGGCAATTTATTTCCAATGCATATAAGCGTTGGTAGATTTTCTCTTCCAGCGCTTATAAGCATTAGAATATTTTCGTTCACGACGGTTAGTGTGACGTCCCCAAACCCCGTACTGACGGTGGCAAGGGTTATCTTTGGAATATAACACAGAAACAGATAATTGCAGAACAGAATTAAATAAATACACCAGATAATGAACAAATAATACACTGGATAAACATAAACATCAAAGTTACACAGTATACAGGATCATACTTAGTGCAAATACAGTTCAGCTATACATAAATGTGTACAGCGGAAACAAACAAAATATGTACAATAGGAGCTGAACAGCATAAAAAGAGATAAATGATAGAATCCATCTTCAGCTCCAGCTATCCAGAAAAGCCAGCTAAAACCTGAATACAAGGCTGCCCGTGTAGAAAAAGGGGCACCCGAGTTTGAAAGTGAAACAAACTACGAGTCAGTCATGGGACTGGTATGAGAAATCTACTCAACACATTTAAAAGATGGCTAATCACAGGACCATGCCACTTTCGTGGAACGGGTTTACTCCATTGGATTGCCAGTGCTTTAAAACAAATCATTCTTTTAAACATCGCAATGCTTTTTATAAAAATGAAGCCATTATAAGACTCAGTTCCCATCACACAATGCAACGCAAACCGGAGGATAGAGTTTTACCTTATAATGGCCAAAATATGCTTGATATGAATAAAACAAAAGCATTTGATATTATTACTAGTGTTTATATGTTTCAAAAACAATTTCAAATCATAACCATCAATCATAGACGACATGAGCGTCCCATGCCAACCAGATTCAGGTGGGCCCTTGGATCGTCAGGGCGGGTCCACCGATGTGGATTAAAATTCCTGAACAATGCGTTTCCCCACCCTATGGGGCATGAGTGAGTCAATGAATGACTCCATCGGACCCGGATCGTCCGATCTAACCGAGGCGCCTCGCAACAGTAACAACCACATAAGTCAAACTCGTTAGGGCGTGTAAAACCACTGACACCACTTCTAACTAGAAAGAAACGCATGCCCTCCCTGTGGTCCTGCTCCCATTTCTGGTTCATACAGGGGTGTGAGGCCCGCGAATTCACGTTAAACCCAAAGCCATACCACACAGGCGGTGCTTTGATCATCACCACAAGACTTTGCTTTTCAACAGAAGCCTTAATCACTGTATCTTAGCATGCCACACAGGCAATTCACACCGTGCAACTGATGGCTATCAATCACACAGAATAAATTCCAATGTCAGACACACTGTCCATTTGCAAGTCCGTTCTGGGTCTGAACGAAACCGGAGGCACTATATACCTCGCAAACCCATTGATCACCACGTACGTCTGGATGATCACCACTCATTATCCATATTTCGGGATGCCTCCCAATCAGGACCTCGGTTACCATCCAAACGAGGTGAAGATCTCCGGTCTTCGACCACCGTCTTCATCGTCGATTTCTTATCGTCGATTCAGTTATTCAGAATGGGATAAACTCGGTCTTTCTGAGCAACTCGCGTATATAATAAACAAGTGCTACACAAACACTACTACGCATCATTTCAATTCATTAATCATTAACCGTCAATCAGTAAGAGAACGATTTCCCAAATATTAACCCCGAAGGCCGAAATCATCATCAGATCAAAATCTAGGAAACCATTTGACTTAGCTAACCTTCAGTTAATTTCTAAATTTCACATACATATCGTTTATAATATTTTATAACGATTTATCGCTATTTTTATATATTTTGAAATAGCCAATTTATTCAAAACGACGCTTCGGGCCATAACGCGGCCGTGGCGCTATTTTTCTTCAGATTTGATTTACACATATCTGAAATTCTAACCGTTGGATCTTCACAAAATTTACATCATTAGAAAGATCTTTTCAAAACGAATCCAACGGTTCCAGTTTTGGGAAAATCCGACGGTCGGATCTCCCGGTATAATCGTTTGAAGTTTCGATTTCAAAATACGAACTACAGCGTCGTTATTCGATTATATATAATTATATATATATATATATATGTAATCGATTCTGGCGCTGTTTTTCTTCAGATTTGAATTAAACATTCCAGACAATCCAACCGTTGGATTTTTACAAAGTTGGTGCCATTGGAAAGATATTTCCAAAGCGAACCCAACGGTTGCAATTTCAGGAAAATCCGATGGTCGGATCTCCCGCACTAATCATTTGAAATCACGGTTTCAAAATACGAACTGCAGCTTTGTTATTCGATATATTTCAATTCTATTTATATATATATGTATCGATTCTTCGATTTCAAAACTATATGATTTTCATTCTTTTGATAAAAATGATATTTTTATCTAACTGTCTTCTATTTCAACACTTCACTATTTTTAACAATTCATGTATATAATAAAAATGTGATTTTTAATGTAAAACAATTTATTTCAAAACAAGATTATTTTATATAGTTCATATTGATGATAAAAATAGGATTTTTATTATAAAACAATTTCTTTCAAAATATGAATACCATTCAACACATGAATTTCAATTCAACGAATGAATTTCGATTCAACACATGAAGGTTTTTTATAGTTTATATATATCGATAAAAAGGTTATTTTTATATTTAAAACGTGAATACCATTCAAGACATGAATTTCTATCCAACGAATGAATATCGATTCAACACATGAAGGTTTTCTATAGTTTATATATATAGAGTAAAAATGCGATTTTTATATTTAAAACACGAATACCATTCAACATATGAATTTCTATCCAACGAATGAATATCGATTCAACACATAAAGGTTTTCTATTCAACGAATAAATATAGTTTCAACAAATGAAAATAATTCTAACACATGAATGTTATTCAAAATTTCCGCAGCATAACGGCAGGATAGTTAAAACCGGGACCGTCCCTAGTACGGCTCCTCGCTCACCTTAAAGCTTCACAGCTTTTGACAATGGGGAATCATGCATCTAGTTCGCACGCAAGCGGCATGTATATTTTTTTCATTTCCAAAAACTAATCCTATATGGTTTCAACCAAATATTTCTCAACCACAAACGGGTATTTTTCAACCACAATCAATCAATTCCAACCACAAATAATTTCAATCAACCATTCGTAATCAACCAATTTTCAAACCAATCACAACCAATAAATATCGTCCATGGTTTGTGGATGAGGGGCGTATATATATATATGTATATATATATATATATAGCATTTCACTTCTATTTCAACACATATATACTTTTTACAATGCATATATAACTTACACATCGAGCGTCCAACTTATACAACGCTTATACTAGAGGTGTACAACGCTTATATAACTCATACATCGACTATATAATTTATACATCGTCGTTTTCTATATCGTTTATAAATTAGAAATCTCACATTGGGTTCCACTCCACCAAAAATAGCAGAAGGCTCAGAAAAATATGCGGTCTCTTCTAGAAGGTAGAAGACGTCCACACGAGTCCACTGTCTCTTGTTTCACTGAATTTCGTCAAGAAACGTAAAAGATATGATTTTTCAAAGTTTGCAACGGTTTAAAGGTGTTAAAACAGTTGAAAATTATCATAGCCGTATACCTCGTTTGAATCTTCAAAACTTGGTTTTCAATTTGCGACCAATCGGAAGCACGATACGCCGATCGGGTTGTACCACGTCAAAGAGGACCGAGAGGCGCTCAGGCGCGTGGTGGAAGGGGCCCACTCGATTTGGCCTGGAATCAGCGGCGGCGGCTTGAAGCTGGCCACTTCGGGAGCTCCGTTCTCTGCGATGGCGCAACGAGGGGAGGAGCAGCTTACACGGATTTGAAGAGAGGGCCACGATCTACAAAAAACTCAACTGGGGTGTTCGATAATGGTGCGTGGATTGGAAGATATCGAGGAGAGAAGGTTTGAAGACCCCTCCGTCGTAGCGATTCGTATATCGGTGAGAGAGAGTGATTGTGTGGCCCAATCACATTTTTTCTTTAATTTATATATTTTTAAATTTCAAAAATACCCCCTTTTAACGTACGAACCCCAATCCAGACCCATCGACTATCGTCCTTGGAGTTTTACCCCCATTTCGAACACAATGGGATATGTTTCGTAGGCCCATTCGACTGTTTCAGTCAGTTTTACTTCAAATTAAAATATAAAACATTCAATATTTAATTTGAACGTACATTTCAATTTGTCGGGGTCATATACTGATTCGAAAAAATACAGAAAAATAAATCTAGCTATGTTTTGACGATACGGTCCCAAAAAAATTTGTTTCGTCGAATTCTGAGACCGTTTGCAAAATGGCCCATTTCGGGTCGATCCAATTTAACTATAATTGACCAAAACACATTTCTCTTTGCCACGCTCACATACTAGCTTCAAAAATTATGAAATTTGAAACCTAGCAATAACTTCACATCCTGGATCCAACAAAAGTGGTTTCGTCGAATTCCGAGGTCGTATGCAAAATGGCCAATTTCACGGGCTATATAAATTCCATAGCGACCTTTCTGAAAATTCATTTGGCCATAACTTTTGCTTTCCGCTATGAAACTTCTATTTTTCATATTCATTAGAAAGGTATTCACTAACAGATTTAAATATTTTTGGTTTCACTCAAATCCGTTTTGTTTTGCACCCGGTACAGTCAGTCGAAGTTTGAATTCCAATTTTGAAACTATCGCGCCATTTCAGGCCTTGTTTATAATTGGAATTAATTATATTCATTTTCAAAAGTCGATTCAAACCTACTTTTCATCGTTATTATTTAAAATATTTATTTTAAATATTTAGAATCCACTAAAATAGACAATTTAAAATTTTTAAATTGGTTCAGATTTTCCGGGTCGTTACAATCTCCCACACTTAAAACTTTTCGTCCCCGAAAAGGAACAAAGTCGAAAGTGGTTTGATTAATCAACTCTACATTCAATCTGGCTTCCATTCTGCAACTTTTCAGTTTCTGAGAATTTTCAAATTCTTCAAAAATTTGGCTAACACCCGGAATTTTCGAAAAATTTCGCCATAACCTCTTTTGTACGAGGAGAGGTTTGGAAATTTAGTGGGTCGTATTAGGTACCCAATAAATCTTATAAAGCATACACATATTTATAGTGATATATTCTGGTGTTTACAGGGGAGCGTGTATAGATAATAACTCCAGAGAATAAATTCTCATCACCCTGTCAAAGCCTGAGGGAGTGTGTATTTTTAATTGCTCCAGAGGATAAATCCTCGTCACCTCGTCCCGTGTGGGAAATAAATAGTCCATGTGCCGTATCTAATGACTAGAGAGATGTGATTATTGTCAACTCCAGACCCGTGTGGGGTTTTTATTAATCTGGCAATTTTATCGTTACAATTTAAATAGTCCATATCAGTCATCGGTTCAAGCTGTAAAATATAGTCATCGCCATACAAGCCTCTCGCTCGTATGGTGAACCTTCCACCTCGTCACACAAGCTCCAAATGCTTATGTGGTATATGGTGAAGTATGCCTATCTTCAGAAGTATGCCATGTAATGTAGTTCAAAATTAATTGTTACTATCCTATGGCAACGTTTATTGTTACACACAGAATAACCAGCACTCCGCATCCAATGGCATTCACAGGAGTTGATATAATAATATTTCGCATCCAACTCATTAAGGTTTACCTATTTGTCGGGCACACAAATAAAATCTTTACTCAACAGCTATCCATTTACCTGTTCAAACATATATAATGCACATATATATATTTCTATCTATTTTTAAATCGGTTAAATGTGTGATTTAATCGAATAAATCCTACCATTCATTCTCTTATTGATTAAATTAACTATTGTTTCAATAATTTTAATTAATCAAATCTACTATCACACAACACAAACAGCAATCAATTTGTTTTTAACTTTTCAAAAATATACTAATCAATTTCTATACTCTTTTAAAATCATTCTGACTATAGAATTAAAAGTGCACATCCATGGAAAGAAAATAACAAGAAAGTAGAGAACTAATTGGTATTGCAAAGTATGGTAAATGTACCTTGCACTGGAGTCAATCAGAGATATCTACTCGACACTAAGGGTAGGCTTTCTGAATGCTCTCCTCAGTTTCCCAAGTACAATCTCGCGGATCTCCACTCCATTGCACTTTGACTAAGTGAACCTTCTTGTTCCTTAGTTCTTTGGTTTCTTTGCCAATGATCATTAGCGGCTCTCTTCTCACAGCCAATTCTGGGGTAATTTCAATATCCTGTTGCGCTGCTTCTTCCACGATCAAGTCTGGATCATGAACGTGCTTTCGAAGTTGAGATATGTGAAATACATCATGCACTCCAGGCAACCAATCAGGCAATTTAACCCTATAAGCGAGAGTTCCGATCCATTCCAGAATAGGAAACGGACCAATGAATTTGGGCGCCAACTTCCCAGTTTTACCGAACCGGATAACTCCTCTCATCGGCGATACTTTCAAATATACATAGTCGCCAACCGCAAATGATATGTCTCTTCTTCTCCTATCGGCATAACTCTTTAGTCGGCTTTGAGCGGCGAGCAATCGTTTCTTAAAAAAATCGACTTTGTCGGCAGCTTCTCGGATCATATCTGGCCCTAACACAAGTCTATTATCGGGTTCGACCCAACAAGCAGGAGATCGGCATGGTCTACCATATAATGCTTCGAATGGTGACATTGTCAGGCTTGCCTGGTAGCTGTTATTATATGAGAATTCAGCTAAATGCAGATGGTCTTCCCATGATCCACCAAAATCTAGAACACAAGCCCGCAATAGATCTTCTAGTATACGATTCACCCTCTCAGTCTGACCATCTGTCTGAGGATGATAAGCGGTGCTTAGATTCAGCTTTGTTCCCAGTTCTACTTGAAACGCCTCCCAGAATTTATTAGTAAATATCGGGTCTCTATCACTGACTATACTGAGCGGCACTCCGTGTAGTCTAACAATTTCCTTGAAGTATATCTGCGCCAGACTCTGAGCAGTTCTGTTTGATCTGACAGGTATGAAATAGGCGGTCTTCGTGAAGCGATCTACGATCACCCAAATACTGTCATTTCCTTTTCTGGTTCTGGGCAAACCATCAATGAAGTCCATGGAAATATGTTCCCACTTCCAGCCTGGAACGTCTAGCGGTTGTAACAATCCAGCCAGTTTATGTTGGTCGCTTTTGACTAGCTAGCAAGTAGGGCATCGACTAACATATATCGAGATGTCTCTTTTTAATGACTTCCACCAGAATGTTCGCTTGATATCGTTATACATTTTACTCACACCCGGATGGATACTGAGCTTAGATTTGTGGCATTCATCAAGCACATCTCTTCCGAGTTCTGGGATTTCTGGAACACAAATTCGTCCTTGTAACCTCAGAATCCCTTCGCTGTCGAGCTGGAAATCCGAAGCATTGCTTTCCCGAATTCGCTGACTCATTCCTTTAATAAATTGGTCATATTTTTGGAGAGACGATATCTTGTCAATCAAAGAAGTCGCAATGATAGAACTGGCGATCATAACATTCTTTCTACTTAACGCATCAGCCACGACATTGGCTTTCCCTGGAGTGTATATAATCTCAAAATCGTATGCCGCAAGGAACTCTAGCCAACGTTGCTGCCTTAGATTCAAGTCTTTCTGGGTGAACAGATATTTTAACGACTAGTGATCTGTAAATAGTTCAAATCTCTCACCCAGAAGATAGTGTCTCCGGATTTTCAAAGCGAATACTATAGCCAATAACTCAAGATCATGAGTGACGTAGTTTTTCTCGTATGGCTTCAGCTGACGGCTAGCATAAGCAATCACTTGACCTCTTTGCATTAACACTGCACCAAGGCCTTCTCTAGAAGCATCTGTCCAGACTTTCAAATCCTGATTGCCGTCGATAATGGTTAACACTGGAGCAGTCGTTAGTCTTAACTTTAGCTCTTTAAAAGCCTCCTCACATTCTGGAGTCCATTTGAATTTTGAGTGCTTCTTTGTAAGCTTCGTTAAGTGACCAGATATCTTTGAAAAGTTTTTAATGAACTTCCGGTAATAACTAGCCAATCCGAGAAAACTGCGGACTTCTGTAGGGGTACTGGGCTATTTCCAATTCTGAATAGCTGTGATTTTACTTGGATCCACAGCAATTCCTTCTTTCGATACAACGTGGCCCAGAAATTTCACTTCATCTTTCCAGAATATGCATTTGGACAGTTTGGCTTTCAATACATTCCGTCTCAGAATTTCTAGAACCTGTTCCAGATGCTTTTCATGTTTGGCCTTTGATTTAGAGAAGATTAGAATATCGTCAATAAAAACCAAAACAAATTTATTCAGGACTCCTCTGAACACTCTATTCATCAAATCGACGAAGTATGCTGGAGCGTTACATAAGCCGAACGGCATTACTAACCACTCATAAAATAGGTCTGGACCTCTGAATGCTGTCACAGGAACACACTCTTCGGCAATTCGAAGCTGATGGAAGCCTGTAGCTAGGTCCATCCTTGAAAACACTTGTGATCCATTCAGACGATCCAACAAATCATCGATTCGTGGCAATGGATATTTATTCTTTATTGTCTGCTTGTTCAAATCACGATAATCCACACATAGCCATAGAGTACCGTCAGATTTTGGGACAAACACCACTGCTGCTCTCCAATCAGAGAAACTAGGCCTGGTCAAACCCTTCCATACGAGCTGTCGTGTTTATTGTCAAGTTCTTCTTTCTCTTTCAAGGACATTCTTCGAATAGCGTGAACTACCGGCCTTGCATTCGGAATCAAAGCAATCTTGAAATCTATTTCTCTCTACGGAGGTAAGCGAACAACTTCTTCGAACAAATCCGCATAGTTCTTGATGACGAAATGTCTTTGATGAGGTCAGGAATATTCTCTGTGACTTCATGGATATTTTCGATTTGAACAGGAGAAACATCAAAAGCTACCAGAAGTCTTTTCTATTAGCATTCTGACCTTCACAGGGAATGGTTATATAATCACCTGATTTAATCTTCACCTTAACGACTCTGTCGGCGCATTTAACCTCAGCTTCATACTTGGTCAACCAGTCTAACCCCAAGATAAGATCAAACTATGTAAAATTCATGACGACCACGATGGTAGGAAACCGATAATGAGAAAAGGAAACCGGCACTCCACAAACCCAACTGAGATTAATGGAACCCCCAACCGGATTCTGGACAGTCATTGGTTCCTTAAGCTTCTTCAAATTCAAATCCAGTTTCTTAGCTGCATTCTTTGCAACAAAGCTTTGTGACGTGCCTGTATCAAACAGCACTTTAACAGGAATTTCTTTGACAGTACGCGTGCCTTCTAAAACATCTGGTCTTTCCTGAGCAGACGAAGATGCATGCACTTCTGCCACTTCATTTACATGTACTGCTTCAGATTTCTGAGATAGCGGGCAGTTTTTTGCAATATGCCCAGCCTGATGGCACTTATGGCATCCTCTGCCCTCATGAACCTTCTTACAGGGTTCAAATCCACTCTTTCTTCGTTTGTTCCAAGATTTGCAACTTATCGCCAAATGTCCTTTTCTATTGCAACTTGAGCACGTGGCGGTCGTTATTGGTTCTATCCCAGATCTGGCCCTTTTTCTCTTGGCACTGGGCTTCTCACTGACCTCCGGACTATCAGTCACCGACTCCACTTTGTTACTCGAACTGACTTCTTCTTCGTCGCGCAACATTCCTTTCTTATGGAGATCTTCATACTGATATGCCATGTATATCATTTCAGAAAAAGGAAGCTTCACATTCCTCATCACACTATTCTGATATTTTCTTTGTAGGCCATGAATAAATCTCAGATTCTTCCTCTTTGGATCTTGAATCAGATGAGGAGGAAAGTGAGAAAGTTCGTTGAATTTCTTATGATATTCTGGAATGGTCATATCTCCTTGTATCAGATAAGAGAATTCGTCACATAATCGCTCCATCACTTCGGGAGGAGTAAATCTTTCTAGGAAAATCTCATTGAATCTATCCCAGGTGATATCACCTTTTGGATTATCTTTGATTATTGTTTCCCACCAGATTAAAGCTTCCTCTTTGAGCGCCCAAGATGCTACTAATCTTTTCTGATCATCTCTCAACTGGATACGCTCAAAAATTCTTTTGACAGAACTCATCCAAGCTTGAGTCTGAATTATAGATTCATTGCCTGAGAACTGTGCTCCGTTCAGATTTCGATATCTCTTTAATAGTGCCTCTAGATCGGGTTCTGCATTCCTTCTGTTTCTGACACTCATTTTCTAGTACTTCTGCAAATAACAGATCAAGTGTCAGGTCACAGAAAAGATAATCTAAAATATAGAAACACATACTTCAAATGTAAATGTGCTTATCGAGGTGTAATTTCATTCTGCTTTACTCATACCAGGATATTACTGATCCTATCTGTATTGAGTTACCCGTCCTAGAACAATACTGGTTCTATTTCTGATGAGTTCGTTCATATGTTATATTCCAGAACTAAGCTTAACCAAAGCTCTGATACCACGTTGTGACGTCCCCAAACCCCGTACTGACGGTGGCAAGGGTTATCTTTGGAATATAACACAGAAACAGATAATAGCAGAACAGAATTAAATAAATACACCAGATAATGAACAAATAATACACTGGATAAACATAAACATCAGAGTTACACAGTATACAGGATCATACTTAGTACAAATACAGGTCAGCTACACATAAATGTCTACAGCGGAAACAAACAAAATATGTACAATAGGAGCTGAACAGCATAAAAAGAGATAAATGATATAATCCATCTTCAGATCTAGCTATCCAGAAAATCCAGCTAAAACCTGAATACAAGGCTGCCTGTGTAGAAAAAAGGCACCCGAGTTTGAAAGTGAAACAAACTACGAGTCAGTCATGGGACTGGTATGAGAAATCTACTCAACACATTTAAAATATGGCTAATCACAGGACCACATCACTTTCGTGGAACGGGTTTACTCCATTGGATTGCCAGTGCTGTAAAACAAATCATTCTTTTAAACATCGCAATGCTTTTTATAAAAATGAAGCCATTATAAGACTCAGTTCCCATCACACAATGCAACGCAAACCGGAGGATAGAGATTTACCTTATAATGGCCAAAATATGCTTGATATGAATAAAACAAAAGCATTTGATATTATTACTAGTGTTTATATGTTTCAAAAACAATTTCAAATCATAACTATCAATCATAGACGACATGAGCGTCTCATGCCACTATGTCGCCAAATATAGGTATACAATCAAAACCGCACAGTCATGTATTTGGAAATTGGATTTCCATTATGAACCAAGGCAAAAGATAGTCCTTACCGACTTCGAGACGCTCTAGCCCGCCCCTCAGGACCCAGACTCAGGTGGGCCCTTTGATCGTCAGGGTCGGTCCACCGATGTGGATTAAAATTCCTAAACAATGCGTTTCCCCACCCTATAGGGCATGAGTGAGCCAACGAATGACTCCATCGGACCCGAATCGTCCGATCTAACCGAGGCGCCTCGCAACAGTAACAACCACATAAGTCAAACTCGTCAGGGCGTGTAAAACCACTGACGCCACTTCTAACTAGAAAGAAACGCATGCCCTCCCTGAGGTCCTGCTCCCGTTTCGGGTTCATACCGGGGTGTGAGGCCCGCGAATTCACGTTATACCCAAAGCCATGCCACGGTGCTTTGATCATCACCACAAGACTTTGATTTTCAACAGAAGCCTTGATCACTGCATCTTGGCATGCCACACAGGCAATTCACACCGTGCAACTGATGGCTATCAATCACACAGAATAAATTCCAATGTCAGACACACTGTCCATTTGCAAGTCTGTTCTGGGTCTGAACGAAACCAGAGGCACTATATACCTCGCAAACCCATCGATCACCACGTACGTTTGGACGATCACCACTCATTATCCATATTTCGGGATGCCTCCCAATCAGGACCTCGGTTACCATCCAAACGAGGTGAAGATCTCCGGTCTTCGACCACCGTCTTCGTCTTCGATTTCTTATCGTCGATTCAGTTATTCAGAATGGGATAAACCCGGTCTTTCTGAACAACTCGCGTATATAATAAACAAGTGCTACACAAACACTACTACGCATCATTTCAATTCATTAGTCACTAACCGTCAATCAGTAAGAGAACGATTTCCCAAATATTAACCCCGAAGGCCGAAACCAACATCAGATCAAAATCCAGGAAACCATTCGACTTGGCTAACCTTCAGTTAATTTCTAAATTTCACATCCATATCGTTTATAATATTTTATAACAATTTATCGCTATTTTTATTTATTTTAAAACAACCAATTTATTCTAAACGACGCTTCGGGCCATAACGCGGCCGTGGCTCTGTTTTTCTTCAGATTTGATTTACACATCTGAAATTCTAACCGTTGGATCTTCACAATATTTACATCATTAGAAAGATCTTTTCAAAACGAATCCAACGGTTCCAGTTTCGGGAAAATCTGATGATCGGATCTCCCGGTATAATCGTTTGAAGTTTCGATTTCAAAATACGAACTGCAGCGTCGTTATTCGATTTAATATAATTATATATATATATATATATAAATATAATCGATTCTGGCGCTGTTTTTCTTAAAATTTGAATTAAACATTCCAGACAATCCAACCGTTGGATTTTTACAAAGTTGGTGCCGTTGGAAAGATATTTCCAAAGCGAACCCAATGGTTGCAATTTCAGGAAAATCCGACGGTCGGATCTCCCGCACTAATCGTTTGAAATCACGGTTTCAAAATACGAACTGCAGCTTTGTTATTCGATATATTTCAATTCTATTTTTATATATATATATCGATTCTTCGATTTCAAAACTATATGATTTTCATTCTTTTGATAAAAATGATATTTTTATCTAACTGTCTTCTATTTCAACACTTCGCTATTTTTAACAATTCATGTATATAATAAAAATGTGATTTTTAATGTAAAACAATTTATTTCAAAACAAGATTATTTTATATAGTTCATACTGATGATAAAAATAGGATTTTTATTATGAAACAATTTCTTTCAAAATATGAATACCATTCAACACATGAATTTCAATTCAACGAATGAATTTCGATTCAACACATGAAGGTTTTCTATAGTTTATATATATCGATAAAAAGGTTATTTTTATATTTAAAACG
Organism: Allium sativum; assembly: GCA_030737875.1. Taxonomy (NCBI): domain Eukaryota; kingdom Viridiplantae; phylum Streptophyta; class Magnoliopsida; order Asparagales; family Amaryllidaceae; genus Allium; species Allium sativum. The sequence continues at coordinate 54,467,736 of CM060927.1, forward strand.
TGAATACCATTCAACACATGAATTTCTATCCAACGAATGAATATCGATTCAACACATGAAGGTTTTCTATAGTTTATATATATATATAGAGAGAGAGTAAAAATGCGATTTTTATATTTAAAACACGAATACCATTCAACACATGAATTTCTATCCAACGAATGAATATCGATTCAACACATGAAGGTTTTCTATTCAACGAATAAATATAGTTTCAACAAATGAAAATAATTCTAACATATGAATATTATTCAAAATTTCGGCAGCATAACGGCAGGGTAGTTAAAACTGGGACCGTCCCTAGTATGGCTCCTCGCTCTACCTTAAAGCCTCGCAGCTTTTGACAATGGGGAATCATGCATCTAGTTCGCACGTAGGCGGCATGTATATTTTTTCATTTCCAAAAACTAATCCTATGTGGTTTCAACCAAATATTTCTCAACCACAAAAGGGAATTTTTCAACCATAATCAATCAATTCCAACCACAAACAATTTCAATCAATCATTCGTAATCAACCAATTTTCACACCAATCACAACCAATAAATATCGTCCATGATTTGTGCACGAGGGGCGTATATATATATATATATATATATATATATAGCATTTCACTTCTATTTCAACACATATATAATTTTTACAACGCATATATAACTTACACATCGAACGTACAACTTATACAACGCTTATACAAGAGGTGTACAACGCTTATATAACTCATACATCAACTATATAATTTATACATCGTCGTTTTCCATATCGTTTATAAATTAGAAATCTCACATTGGGATCCACTCCACCAAAAATAGCAGAAGGCTCAAAAAAATATGCGGTCTCTTCTAGAAGGTAGAAGACGTCCACACGAGTCCATTGTCTCTTATTTCACTGAATTTCGTCAAGAAACAAAAAAGATATGATTTTTCAAAGTTTGCAACGGTTTAAAGGTGTTAACACAGTTGAAAATTATCATAGCCGTATACCTCGTTTGAATCTTCAAATCTAGGTTTTCAATTTGCGACCAATCGGAAGCACGATACGCCGATCGGGTTGTACCACGTCGATGAGGGCCGAGAGGCGCTCAGGCGCGTGGTGGAGGGGGCCCACTCGATTTGGCCTAGAATCGTCGGTGGTGGCTTGAAGCTAGCCACTTCGGGAGCTCCGTTCTCTGGGATGGCGCAACGAGGGGGGGAGCAGCTTACATGGATTTGAAGAGGGGGCCACGATCTACAAAAAACTCAACTGGGGTGTTCGATAATGGTGCGTGGATTGGAAGATATCGAGGAGAGAAGGTTTGAAGACCCCTCCGTCCTCGCGATTCGTATATCGGGGAGAGAGAGTGATTGTGTGGCCCAATCACGTTTTTTCTTTAATTTATATATTTTGAAATTTCGAAAATATCCCCTTTCATGTACGAACCCCAATCCAGACCCAATGACTATCGTCCCTAGCGTTTTACCCCCATTCCAAACACAATGGGATATGTTTCGTAGGCCCATTCGACTGTTTCAGTCAGTTTTACTTCAAATTAAAATATAAAACATTCAATATTTAATTTGAACGTACATTTCAATTTGCCGGGGTCACATACTGATTCGAAAAATTACAGAAAAATAAATCTAGCTATGTTTTGACGATACGGTCCTAAAAAAACTAGTTTCGTCGAATTCTGAGACTGTTTGCAAAATGGCCCATTTCTGGTCGATCCAATTTAACTATAATTGACCAAAACACATTTCTCTTTGCCACGCTCACATACTAGCTTCAAAAATTATGAAATTTGAAACCTAGCAATAACTTCACATTCCGGATCTAACAAAAGTGGTTTCGTCGAATTCCGAGGTCGTACGCAAAATGGCCAATTTCACGGGCTATATAAATTCCATAGCGACCTTTCTGAAAATTCATTTGGCCTTAACTTTTGCTTTCCGCTATGAAACTTCGATTTTTCAGATTCGTTAGAAAGGTATTCACTAACAGATTTAAATATTTTTGGTTTCACTCAAATCCGTTTTTTCTTTGCGCCCAGTACAGTCAGTCGAAGTTTGAATTCTAATTTTGAAACTACCGCGCCATTTCAGGCCTTGTTTATAATTGGAATTAATTATATTCGTTTTCAAACGTCGATTCAAACCTACTTTTCATCGTTATTATTTAAAATATTTATTTTAAATATTTAAAATCCACTAAAATAGCCAATTTAAAATTTTTAAATTGGTTCAGATTTTCCGGGTCGTTACAGTTAGAAGCGTTGGCATGTTTTCTCTTCTAACGCTTATAAGCTTTGGAATGTTTTCTTTTACAACAGTTATAAGCGTTGGTAGATTTTCTTTCGCAACGCTTATATATGTTGCAATATTTTTGTTTTCAACGCTTATACATGTTGCAAGGTTTTAATTCACAATAAATATAATTGTTAATAGTAACAGAAATATGTATTAGTCTCATATTGTAGCATTAATAGTCAATTAATAACTAACATGATTATAATTTAGACGATATTTAATATGAATCCAAAACTAATATTATTCTCAATTTAAAAGTATAACTCAGTGCATACAAATATACAACATTCATAATCAAGTAACGACATAAAATATCAGTTAACAACATACAAGTACAATGCATAATTAAGTTGCTAAATTCAATACATAATTAAGTTTCCAAATTTAATACATAATTAGATTGCTAAATCAATACATAAATGAAATTCTACAAATACCTAATATGAAACTCCGACCATATGACAAGGCCTACATCTGAAAACTTCTGCTATTTGATCATTTTCAAGATCTTCTACCGTACCATCAAATTTCCTTTTTTTCTTATGTTGCCTCTAGAAGTGCCAGCATTCATTTAATATCACATTAAATTGAAAATTCCAGTTTCATGTTAAAAACATTTAAACTATCAGTGGCATACATAATTACTTTGCTACAGTCCTTGATCATATGGAAAAGTTTGGTTATTAACGTCGTGATAGAGTTTTCTTATTAAACTATCAGTTAAACTAAGCTTAATGCCTTAGTAAAACTGAGCCGAATGGCTCGGTAAAATGGGCGTAAAGGCTCACCTTAACTGAGCCAAATGGCTCAGTAAAAACTGAGTGTAGTGGCTATGCAATCCAGTTATGAAAGATATCACAACTTTGATGGTTTGATTGGTTAAACCTTTAAAATCTTAAAACTTGGATTATCTTAAAACTTGGATTATCGTGATTCTATCCACAGTCCAGTTATGAAATCTATGCAATCCATTATTATTTCCTTAATCAATTATGTTGTACTATGTCCTTAATTATAACATTACCACCCTACCTTATAATGGGAACTGCATATACAACTTGAAAAAAAAATCTCTCATGCAAACATATATTCTTCGAGCAGAATTATATTAATCTAACCCCTTATGCGGCCTTTTACCCATACAAAAAGCAATTAACATCTCTAGGCCATTTTTCTCTGTTAACTCAACATAAAGATACAATTGGACTTAAACCTTCCTTCTTAAATAATTGGAGCCCTATTACTTTCAGAATATCTACTTACACAAATTAGGTAAACTTATCATCTAATTCATCCATATATATTTAACTAACCAAGTCATCTCTTCAATGCACATCTGCATTGGTTCCATGCACATTTGCCATCCTATTTGTAAGTTGAAGCCCAGTTTTACTGAGCCTACTAAGCTCAGTTTAAACTGAGCCTACTAGGCTCCGTTTAAACAGAGCCTAATGGCTAAGTAAAACTGAGCCTACAAGTCTAAGTTTAAGATGAGCCGAAGCTCGGTTTTACTAAAATAATATTCATAGGCATGGCACGTCAAGATCTATACAAATAAAATGTTAGAGACCTTGCATTTACAATATAAATCAAGAACCCATGCTTAACATCTTGACATTCTTCTGCGTTTAACAGCGAAGGCTTTACGTTATCAATAGATTCATCTTGGCCCATCTCAGGGATAGTTTATAAATGATAATAAAACATTATGAACTTCACTTATTTAATGAAGATGGTTGAATTATTTGAACTTCGTACTAGTACACATATGCTACAAAAAATGTAATGCTAATAATTGATGGAATGTTTCAGAAATTACTCGCAAGGTCAACTAAAGTCTCCAAATTGAATTTATGAAGTGGCTTTGAAATATCAGATTTACCATTTTCCTGTACTATCGAAAAAAATTCAGTTAGATATAACATACGAGGGAAATTCCATATGGTAACGATTTTAGGTAACATCAGATGCAACCATAGTGTGATTCACACACCTTTCCATCCATTGTATGAGAATCATTTGAGTCAGATTCAGATGAACTATTAGAGTCCGAATCTGAAATTGACTGAGAATGTAAATAGATTAGCATAGTATAATTCCATTAAGCAGGAGCTGACATGGAGAGAAGTACAAGCATAAACCAGTGCATACAAGAAAGATAAATAATTTATATGGGAACTGTTTCACTCAAAGATAGGAAGGATTCTGAAATTTTTGCCAACAGTCTAAGAAAGCACCAATACATATGAGCAAATATTAATCAGCCATACGCTTGCTTTTACCATCAAAATTGAAGTTACCCTACTAGCTAAGATGAAGCCTGGGCTAATCATTATTAGAGTTGTTATGGTAATACCAACCACTACTAATACTTTATCGATATGATTGGTAAACTAATTTTGGTACAACAATAGTGTAACGAACCGGAATTTTCCACGTATTAAAATGTAAAATTTACTAAGATTAAATGTTTTGGGTTAATGTTCATAATCTTAACTTGAATGTGAAACATGGAAGTGCAATTTATGTTGCAAGCGCATAATTAGAATTTTTAGTTTATATGGTGAAAACTTGTATGTCGTTATGAAAATGTAGTATAAGTAGCAATTTGATATTTGTTTATATAAACAAAAGGCAAAATCTCTAAATTATAAATAACAATAAGTGTTGAAAATTTAGATATGTAATGTGAAAATAATCTAATTTTATCACGAAATGTGGAAGCTTGTTGCTAGATTTTAAATCAGTTGGCGCAATCGACACGGTAGCAGTAACCATTGCATTGTACTTGACGTTGAAATGTAAAATGCTGAATTAGATTACAAAATTTAATATTTGAAATTTAAAAAACTTGGAATAATCATCTTACAATTTGACTAAAGAAGAAATTTAATTTAATTTATTTAGTTTTACAATATAAACGGTGTAATGTAAATTGAGAACATTATTTTTGTGAAACAATCGTTGAGTATAAATTGATTTTTGAAATTCAATACGCGGTCGATTATATAAAACAAAGAATTAGTATGCGAAATGAAATACGCATAATATTCATTTTGGTTAAATTAACTTATCAGTAGGTAAGGTTTGATTTAAAACTCGTAGCCAACATAGTTGTATACTTCATTCCATCAACTGTGCACTTCCTATTTTAGGCTAACTTTATGTTTAAACTATTTGTTCTCGTTCAACCTACCGTATAGTCAAAACCAAATCTAGCAAAATCTGAACAATATCTGGTAAAATCTCAACTCAAAAGATTTGGTCTGAACACTTGAATATTTCATACTGCAATTTATTGCCATTTGTCTTTACTTCTCTGAAAACAAATTTTGCATCGATATCTTCTCTGGTGTATAAATCGTCACATATCTGAACAATCAGAGAATTAAAACCACGCATCTCTACTTCTCTGCTTTATATCCTCGTTCCCTTCTCCCCTTTTCTTTATTTTACCTTGCCTCTTCCTCCATTAGAAGTACGAGAGGAATCACAAAAAAATCAAAAAGGGGGAAATCCACAATCCTTCTGAATTGAAAATCGAGACCACCTCTTCAAATTTGAATGTGCTTTTCCTTCCATAATGAACGACGTTCATCCTAACTCCACCCGAGAGCCTCCTCCCTTCGTCGTTCGCTGCTTAACACCACCAGACAGTGCATGATTCCCTCCTTTCAATCCAATGCGGTCGACAAGCTAGATTTTTGACTGCCGCAAGTTGGCACTGGAACTCGTGCCCTCCAACCAGCACAGCAGCTCGTTCACCAATCCACGTCTCAGTTATTCCCTCATCGCTTTTCACCCAAACTACCTGACGCCGATCATCTAAGGCGCACCCCTCCACCAACGAGCTCCGGCCATCTCGAGAGTTCCTTTCCTCTCTCTTCGTTCCAACTGAAAAAAAATCGTTGGATGTCGGTCAGTCCATCAGTGGCCACCTTGTTGGCCACCATTTAGGGTACCTCGACCAAGCCAAAACTATGGTAGCCTCCAGTAGGCTATAGCTTAGCATCCTAGACGTCATGCACCCCAAGTGCTTGTGTTAAAGCCTGAAAGGTAGATAGTGGGTTTGGGCATGCAATTTGAAGTCTGAGTTAACATTTCGCATCACTGGCCTATGAAAGAACCAGACTGAAACCTCGATATATTTATTTACCTCGTTTGTTTGGTAAATAAATAATAAAAGAAATATATATATATAAATATAATATGGTGGAGTTTGGTTTGGTATTCATCAAAATTAGGATTCGCAGTCAAGATTGGGCTTCTTCTTGCTTGGAAATAAATAACTATTTATGCACATATATACAATTATGTATATCTATATAAACTGATTCAAGTTCATCACATTGGATATTGAGTTAGCTTCAGCCTTTGTCAGTTTCATATTCCGCCTTCCAGCCACGAAAGGTGAGTTTTTCTCACTCACAGACTAACTGATTATTAAGTGAATTAAACGCTTGAAATGTTGAATGAAATGTTAGGGTGCTCTAGATTTGTTTGCTTCGTGGTTGTGCACGTGCGACACACACAGTTATATCATATGGAACAATATGGATGTATGCATGATATGTTATGTTATTTTCTCACCATGCAAGTCCCCCTTAGATTAGAAAACATTACGGGTTGAAATGATATATACCCGAACCCCTTGTGTATTCGAATCGATTTCGGATGCGGGTTGAAATGATACATACCCGTGATTCGAATACTTTAAAGAATGGATTAAAATGATAAATATCCGTATCACTTGACCATAGGATAGAAATTTTTTTACAAACACCATGGTCAATAAAATAAATATTTTAAATTGCCTTATCGATTTGAAATTTTAATGCAAGTTTCCATATAGCGTAAAGAAGTATTTAAAGGAAATTTTGTTCAAATTTATCTTGAATCTAATAAGAAATCCCAATTGCACATAAATTGTTTTAAGGAAATTTTATGGGATAAAATATAAGTTAAATTTATGGATTCTATATACACTTTGTGTTTCATGTAATAAAAGTTTAAAAGCATGAGAATCTAAATTTGGTGATTCACTGTTCAAGGATTTCAAAGACTTGTTAAACGCTTTAGAACTTATTTTAATATATATATATATGTATATTTCATTAAATGAATTCTTACAATTTAAATGTAAAAACAAATTATCAAAATATAAATTGTTAAATTCAAGCATAGGAGAAATGCACTTATTCAAGCCAAGATGAATTTGAATTTTGATAGCAAATGTGGAATTTAACAAACCATCCTTTGGTTAATAACTTCAGTTGAAAAGGTTTTGGGAATTATTATAATGAAAATTCGAATTGATTATGAAATCTAGATTGGAAAAGAAATGGCGAGACATGGACTTAGGATTGGATTGGATTAATATTTTGAACAAAACTATAATTCCATAAAAGTAACTTTCCGCATTACTTGATTTTGTAAACATTCTTTTATAGAATATTTTGATCACTTTAACTATACAAATTTTATAATAAATTTTAACTTTATATATATATTTGTATATACATTATTTTAATTTAATGCACGTACACTTGTTTCAAAACTTATTTTTTCTAAATATATTTTATAAATTTAAATAAATTCTAATGTCGGATCTAGTCTAGTGAATCCAAATGATGAAACAAAGGATTTCAAGCAATAACAATATTTCATGAAAGTTGAAATTTAAAATCCAACGGTCGATAAAGAAATGGCGAATATTGGTTTTATAATCTTAATCGAACCAAGGCTAAATGACTTGAGTAATTGATTTTGGGGAAATATTTGAAATAAAGCGATTTGCGATATTTTGAAATATGATTTCAAATTTAATGGCCACGGTGTGAAAAATGTAAATGTTCGATTGTTAAAGAGACCAGAGTCGGTAGATGTCATACTCGCTGTCAATACCGATACCACTTTAACAACTGTGTACATGGTGGAGATCCAGAACAGAAATAGGATGGTATGGAGGCGATTACTGGATTTGAAGAAAGAGAATGCTGATGGATTAACCTTGACCTTTGGGTCATAATTAAAATGACTAAAACAGGAGCCATGCCCGGGTTAAGTGAGGTAGCACCTCTGATCGAACACGCTTCTTCGATACCATCTCTATTACTGTGTGATTGATTTGAGGCGCCATTTTTGATTATGGGAGTGTTATTCGAGGTAGGCGGTAGTGGCTGCTATGCGTTACCACCGGCCCGGAAGCCACAATCCGGTAGAATCCTACCTTGGGTATTCCTCGTATGCCTTATCATATTATCCTTATCGAGCCCTCTACGATTTTGATTTGAACCGTACCTATGGAGTGCCCTCTGATGCCATCGGTTTACGGTACTGTATAGACTACGGTATTATAAATGGTGTAAGGGTAAAAATGTAATCTCGCTTATGCTATTTTCATTATATTTACTTTAATAAATAAACATTACAATAATAGCGTATTATTATATAGATGTTAGTTTCGCGGATCCTTAGAGGATGGAAATCCCAAACATCCTTTTTAAGTTATTGTATATTTCAGTGGACACTTCATTTGAGTTAATTCACTTATATGAGACTGTTAGTCCTGACTCTTGTATTTTGTTTGTTTTATCTTTGCATAATGCCCGGGTCAGACCGAGTATTTCAGCTTGGAGATTTATCTGTTAGAGTATGAGATTCGTTGGAGATCCATCCGTCTATCTACCATGTCATATGCAGTGATGCCCATCTCTGCTCATTACCGAATATTAGTATGGTTCTATATTCAGTCATCCGTTGTTTCTATATTTAGCATGTACTCTGATATTATGTAAATTTAAAGGATTTTGCAACATTGTGTAAATTTTTCTTCCATTGTGAGATATTCTGTGTCTGTGATTTTGTGATGATTTGTATTCCAACTTCATAAGCAATAACAATATGTCCTTTTGAACAGTTTGAGTTGGTCTAATTACCGACTTGAGGCGGTCAAAAAGCCAAGTCGTTACATTGTGGTATCAGAGCTTTGGTTCACACAAAGCATAGCTTATGAAATTGAAACGCACATTAGAGATGGAGTAGAATACACTAGAATGAGTGAAATCATCGTAGAATTATACTCGAGAAAGCGTATTTTAAAGATAAAAATGTTTTTAAATGATTTTTGAGTGATTTTAAAAGGATATATATATAATTTGAATTTTATTTTTGTTTATATTTCATTCCTTTGAACTCGCCCTTTAGTTGAGAACTTCTCTTAGGTTGGATCTTCCTAATTTGAGTCACGATCCGGCATTGCTCCTTCTTAGAAACTTAGGATTCGTCGCTTCCTAAGTCCTGGATCTTCCTTAGTTCATCCTAGTACATTTATCCACCTTCTAGCTTATAATTAAATTAGGACGTGAAAATTTAGAATAAAACTAGGATAACAACTAAGTGTTAATACCTGATTGTATTATATAAATTGAACCAAAATCCAATGGTATTGGGTTATATATAAATTTATAACCCTATATTAAGAAAAAAATATTGGTTAATATATTTTGAACTAAAAATATTTAGGTTGTTCGTATGCAAGTATAACTTGTAAATTTAAACGTTTGGAAAATAAACGACATGGTTAAAAAAAATTATGACAAAAGGGTAATAAAACCCTATGAGTTCAAAAGATTTGAGTAAATGTATTAAGAAAGTGAATTGATAACTATATGGGTACCCTTGGAACTAAAATCCCCTTATATAAAACACGGAATTTGGAGTATTTGACTTATGAAAATATCTATATTATAAGGTCATAAACAAGCAAATACTAGATTTGAGGTTTTGGAAACGATATGCGTTTAAACATTAAAAGAAATTTTATACAGTGTGTGTTTTGAGAATATACAAGCACATCACCCCTCTAATTGATACATATATGCATCAGAAGCTGCTTCTATTAAGGAAGGACTGCTGCCATGAGGTGGTAGCACCAAAAAAGGGGGCGCTACTAGAAGCAGTAGCGACTGCAGTTGCCGCCAGCAGCAGTGGTCGCAATAGCGATTGCAGCTTTGGTTGTTGCAGTAGTATCTGCTGCTGCTGCAGCGAAAACAATATGGAAAAAAAAAGAAGAAAACTGAAATGAGAAAGAAGAAGAAAAAATTGCATTAACATAAAACGAGAGGCAGCAGCAAAGGCTGCTATTATATGTGAAAAGAAGAAAAAAACATATATTTGCATGTTGTAAAATCTTGTACATTGTTTAGTCTTGTTACGTTTTGTTACATAATTCATGTCACACTATATATAATCTTAGATATAATATGTACATGTTTAAATTCTCACTATATGTTTTGAGTGTTTAGTAGGTACAATGGCGTGCTTCGCTTGTAGAGCTCGCTTTTGCGCCAAAAATGCTAAAATATAAGCAAATATGCTTTTTTTTTTAAAAGGCTAAATAAGGTACGTATCTCGGTTTACATATCGCATTTGAGTTGTTTTTGTTTTGCTTCCCTTATATTGGGATGCCTCATTGTGTGGATTACATGTATATTGAAAAATCTTATATTGTAAATTTTTCCGGGCAAGCCATACAAAGGAGATGCTGCTGAAATTTCCCGTAAATTTCGGGTGTTAGAAAATTTTGAGTTTTAAAATCTACAGCTTAGTTTTCTTTTTAACAAAGTTATAAACAAAGTAAAGGTAATTGTCAAGTAATATATGTACTTAGATTTATATAATGTTTCCTTTTCGAGGACGAAAAGTGCTAAGTGGGGGAGAATGTAACGAACCGGAATTTTCCACATATTAAAATGTAAAATTTACTAAGATTTAATGTTTTTGGTTAATTTTTATAATTTTAACTTGAATGTGAAACATGGAAGTCCAATATACATTGCAAGCGCACAATTAGAATTTTTAGTTTATATGATGAAAACTTGTAACACCCCGTAATTTTAAAATGGGACATAAGAGATGATTAAAGAATAATTAATTATTATTATTAGAAGAATTAGATGAAACAAGTTACGCCGTTACGTTCGTCTCGGAATTCTGCTTGAGATAGAGTCCAAGTTTGCGTAAAACAGATATGGTATGAAGAAGATATGGACGAACGAAGTATGGTAGAAAAACAGGAAGTCAACCAGAATGCACTGGCGCACTTCGCAAATGTGCCAGTACAAAAATGCACCGGCACACCTGCCAAGTGCGCCCATACTGATCCAGCACATAACTCTGGATTGTTCTGTGATGATGTGTCTTCTTCTGAGTGGCCGGATGATGTGTATTTGAGCTGGGTGGTTCTGATGAACTCCTAGTTCATCTAAGGCCTCTAAATAATCCTAGACTTCTATATAAGCAACCTAAATCTAAACCCTAAACCACACAAATTCATTCCAAAGAGCCACCATGTTGTCAATCATCATCCTAACCTAGCCACTATCTCTTATCAAACTAGAAAGCAAGATTAAAGCAAGAATCAAATTAAATCAAATCTAATTGAGAGTATTCAACGATCTACATCAAAGGCGAGCAATTCAGTTTCAAATTACAGATTCCAGAAAATAAGACTTTCCTTGTTTTGTAAGTTCACGATTACTTTCATATTTTGACAACCAATTATAGTATGGACATGGAATAAAATGAATTTGGACCTATTCTTGATTTTCTATTTGGATCTATTCTTAGCCTTTGTGAATCTATGACTTTGGGTAGCTTCTTATCGATCCAATCGAACCTATACAAGTTGTCGAACCTAGTTTATTATTCAATCCTTTCATGTCCATAATATTGTTCATAATCAGATCTATATGCCTGCAATGATTCTAAATCAGTTTATTCAGTTATGTTGTAATTCTATTAGATCTATAATTCTTGTGTTTTGGGACTATCATCTTGTGCCAGTTTTTATGCCTATCATTGTCATATTATTCTTATTTGTTCTTTTTTTTATTTGTGAATCTAGATTGACCTATAATCTAGGTTGAATCGCGATATACATACGATGGGAATATGGGGAAGGTTTGGGTTATTTGGGCATAAACATGAAATTGACAATATTGGCATAACATAATTGGGGAAAGTAAATGAACATAACATATTTGGTGAAATGGTTGGGAAAAACTTGTAATTGACATTAGGGCATTGTTATCATTATAGCTGCAAGTTTGGGGTAGTTGGCTTGTAAACTTGGTCATACACTGTAAATTAGAATATTAAAACTAGATTGGGCTTAACTATTGATTTGGAACGCCAAATATATGACACAGTGATTTTGGGAATGACTATTATTGCAAGTTTGGGAAGATGGGGTATAGCCTGTTTTGATTAATAACTTGAAATTGGAATTGTTTGGGCATAACTTGAGAAACGGGATCATGACTAGTTTTGGTGGATTTGGGTAATTAGCATGAAAATGGTATAATTGGTATGCCATTAATTATGAACATAAATAATGTTATAATTTAATTGTGAATAATTTACATATACACCGTAAATATGTAAATATGCTAAAAGATGAGAATGCGTAACCCGAGGTCAGATTGAGTTGTGGTGTAAAACTGCCCGGAACCGCCCGGCACATCCAGTAACCACAACAACACCTATCTAATGTGAGAGGTTAGTGCATCATAACCAAGAAAACCCCGAGGTTAGATAGAGTTGTGGTGTAAAACTGCCCAGAACCGCCCGTCATATCCAGTAACAGCAACAACACATATCTAATGTGAGAGGTTGGCGCATTAATAAATAAATTAATGCTAATGATACATGCTAAGTATGGGAGGTTTAGGTTAATAATACTTAACCAATATGACATATGGGTGGGTTAAGTTAACTAAGGGAACACTTAACCGTTATAACATGTTAACTAAACAGATGGTAGGGTTAAGTTAACTAAGGGAACACTTAACTATTATAACATGTTAATTAAACAGATGGTAGGGTTAAGTTAACTAAGGTAACACTTAACCAAAATATATAATGACTTGTGGTAGGGTTAAGTAACACAAGAGGATACACTTAACCAATATATAACATGTGGTGGGGTTAACTAATACAAGAGGATAACACTTAACCAATATATAACATGACGTATAGGAAGGGTTAATTTAACACGAGAGGGAAACACTTAATCAATATAACATGATTTGAGGTAAGTTCAAGTCAACACCAAAAGGAAACACTTAACCAACATGACGTGACGAGTGGGTGGGTTAAGTTAACTTGAATTGATTAATGACACTTGACCAATATAATTTGATGAACGAATGGGGTTAAGTTAAATGTGAAATACTTAACCAATATAACCTGATGAATGAACAGGGTTAAGTTAATAAATCACACTTAACCAATCCAACATGATAAGCGAGAATCCGTGGGAAGGTTAAGTACACATCGGGTTGGTGGGTAATATTTGTAAATATAGGCCCACAAAACTTAAGCATTACATAAACATGCTTGAATCCGTGAGAAGGTTAAGTACATGTAGGGTTGGTGGGTAATATTAGTAAATATAGGTCTACAAAACTTAACCATTAAATAAACATGCTTGAATCCATGGAAAGGTTAAGTACACGTTGGGTTGGTGGGTAATATTAGTAAATATAGGCCCACAAAACTTAACTATTAAATAAACATGCTTGAATCCGTGGGAAGGTTAAGTACACATCGGGTTGGTGGGTAATATTAGTAAATATAGGCCCACAAAACTTAACCATTAAATAAACATGCTTGAATATGTGGGAAGGTTAAGTACACGTCGGGTTGGTGGGTAATATTAGTAAATATAGGCCCACAAAACTTAACCATTATATAAACATGCTTGGATCAGTGGGAGGGTTAAGTACATATCGGGTTGGGGGGTAATATCAGTAAATATAGGCCCACAAACTTAACTAGTAGGAAACCCTAATAACGGGGACCCATTTCAGCAGTAACCCACACAGATGTATCACGGTACCCTGAGCTTGGCAGGGTGAGGCACGATTACTAAGTTGATTATAAGAGGTCAAAGATAACGGCGGGGGTACGTCAGTGTAGGTTCCGACGGTTTACGGGCGTGCACGTACTCCGGAGTGGGAAAAAGCAGGCACTGGGTACCAGTAGTTATACACTGTGCATCTTGATTCGTGTCGGGTTTCCATCATAAGGATTGATACACCTTTTTGTGGGACCAACACAGGGTATCTACACGCAAGAGATGGCCGATTGACATAGATACATGGAATAATTGTACAAGTAGGGAGCTGATCGATAGGGTAGTAAGGGTACATCTAACATCTTCATGGAAATTAGGCTGATTGAGGTGGAATCCTCATAATAGATGTACACCTGAAGGCTACCACAATTGCGGGGATTGGGATCACGTTGTAATATTATCCTTTATAAAGATTACTAGTTGGGACACTCGTTAGGTGGTGTAGAGATATAGAAATCAGAATAACATGGTAGTAGCAAAGCAGAGAATAGTTAACATGCGATGTTATACTTAGTTTATCTTGCCTATTGCGTATCCTGTGTATCCTATGTTCCTTATCATCATGCTTATGTCTTTATTCATTTTAATTCATGTCATGTTGTTCTTGCTAGTTCATATGCTGAAAGTAGCTGGACTTACCAGACTTATGTCTGACCTAGTTTTGTTTCACCTCTTTTCTTCTGTTCCCCGTAGGTTATCAGGGAGGAAATGTTACCACTTAATTCAGTTTTCTTTTCAAGCTCGAAGATAGTCGATGTTTTGCTTTGGACCCTCTCTTCCACTGCTATGGCTGGTTCATGCTTTATTGGGAATATCATTGTTATTTTTAGGCTTCTTTTATACTTGGAAGTTTTTAAATCAAGACAGAAGTTCTATGTATTACCTTTAGTCTGATTGAGACAACTGTTGTAAAAGCTTGACTGAACCACATTGTTAATAAAATGACTTTGTTTTCCGCTGTTTTATTTGTCTGTCTTGTAATTTATCTGCATCTTTTACCTATAATGCTCCACCGAAGTTAAGGCATTCCCTTTGTGAGTGACCTTAACACAAATAGGGTGTTTCACTTGGTATCAGAGCTGAAGGTTACCGGATCAGATAAAAGATTTGAAAAATTATTTTCGAAATGGTTTTAAAATGAGCATTTTCAAAAGAAAAGTTTTGTTTTAAAGGCATATTCCCCAAAGCCATATGCACTATCTTTTGATCGTCTGTTTGAATCCTTATTTTCTTCTTTCTTGAGTCTTCGGGGCTCCTATTTTTCTGGGATGTAACCTCATTGCGGCATGGTTCCGTAGGCTTGATGAGACTACGACACTTGTCAAAAGGGCAAGTAAGCGCCCAGCTTCCATCTATAGCCGCAGTAGTTTTACCTACGGCTAATTTTCTTTTGAGCTTTGTAGGATTTTTTCCATGCGATGGAGGCAGCTTTCAAGAGACTTTTCGACAAGTTACACAAGGATGGAAAAGGTGAAAATGAGGGAGTTTGGCTAAGGAACGCAACCCAAGGGTGAGGAACTCATGGATATAGACTTGGTTCACAAAGGAGGTAAAAATGAAAGAATAGTAAAAACCTAAGACAAGAGGAAGTACCTTTATTATAGTATAACGGGTCATATAAGGACAAGGGCAAGAACAAAGAACAGGATTTTCAGGAGGGCAAGAGCATGCTCTCACCGCCAGCATACCTGAGAGGGAGGTAGTAAAGTTTCTGTTGAAAAAGTTTAGTTTTCTTTTGTTCATCCTGTTAGTACTCTTTTGATTTTTGCGCTTCACATTCTTTCGTATATGCTTCCATAGTTGAGTCTCTGCACCCTAGGGCTTGTATAGTAGAGGATCCCATTATTTTCTCAAATCCAATCGGTGGTTCGGCTCATGTATCTTTGATTTGTAAGGATTTGAGAATAGTTATATCAAGTACTGAGTCTAAGTGTAATGCTTATGTTTTTGGTTTCATGGGCTATGGGTTGATTCTAGGCATGGGATGGTTAGCTAGTAATTGTGAAAGGAGGGTAGTTAGACCTTTTACTTGCCTCGGGAATACGCTCGAGATTTCATGCGATCCTAAGGGATCAGTTAGGCTTGGCTACCTAGAATCACTTGATGCATCTATCGATGATTTGCGATCCGTTAGAATAGTCCATGACTACGAGGATGTTTTGATTAGGTTAGGGTTTTCCCCTAAAACACGAGTTAGACTTCCACATATATCTAGTCGACATTGCAAAGCCAGTTATGTGATCAACGATAATTTTGTAGCAAGATTGGAGAGGATAGACAGAGTCGGTTAAGTGCTCAATTGTTTGGTTGTTTTGCTAGTATCATCTCACATAAATCATCCAAATTCAGAGGAGGTATTCCTTAGGTGCTTGTCTGATATTGGTTTAGGCCTTTGGCGCTTGTACTTGAGGGATGTCAAGTTCGACTAGGATGGTTTGCGTAAGAAATAAATGGTTGTGGCAGGCGCCCTAAGTAAGACTGACCTTAAGAGAGGTAAAAAGTACTAGCAACCTTTAGCTTAGACCCTCAGATTCGTGACGTTATGGATAAGCTAAGTATAGGAGGGACCTCTAATCATCTTAGTATATACACTTGGTATCATGATTAACATCTGTTTATCATGGAAAGGTAATTCGACTACGTTGGATACCCTCTAGCATAGTGAGTGATCGAGGTCCTATCTTTACTAGTAAGTTTTGGAAATGGAGGTCGAGAAGCTTCGCAATCGTGAAGTCAAGACAGTTATAGCACAATGAAGCGAAGCTCAAGAAGATGCGACTTAGAAGACAAAAGACTAGATACGCGCATCATACCCTTTTTAAGGGTATACCCTTGATTCCTCTTTTTCTATAAAGTTTATTTGCATGCTAGTCTTTATCATTTAAGTATATCCTCTTGGTCCTATTCCCGATCCTTAGGTAGAAACCAATGGATGTAAACATGTGTTTGAGACATGTTGTGTTTGGTGGATGCAAGTGGTTGCAAGTGTTTGCTACGGTTGCTCGTGGATGCATATACACACATTAAGCACTAGATCGGCTCGGTCACTTTCATATTGCATATGCATGAGTGAACTTTTATATATATGTATTGTAACTTGTTGTGTTATCATATGAATGTTGCATTTGTATGAATGATTAAAGCACTCATGTAGAAATTATAAAGTACGATTACGAATAATTGCATACATGATGGACTCATGGCACTGACATAATTCACATTAAGGAGGTCAACTGAATCAGTAGACAACCTGATTTTGCATTAGATAAGGACATATACACATACTATGCATATGATCATGAAAGCATTAGAAATCTTTTCTGAGGACAATGGACGCCTGTGATTGAATGGTTGAATAGATGGATGTTGGATGTTAGGATATACGTTCTTCCTAACTTGAAGATTTCGGGGACGAAATCCTTTAAGTAGGGGGGAATGTAACACCCCGTAATTTTAAAACGGGACATAAGAGATAATTAAATAATAATAAATTAATAAAAGAAGAATTAGATGAAATGGGTTACACCATTGCATTCGTCTCGGAATTCTGCTTGAGATAGAGTCCAAGTTTGCGTAAAACGGATGCCGTATGAAGAAGATATGGACAAACGAAGTTTAGCAAAAAAACAGGAAGTCGACCAGAATGTACTGGTGCAATTCATAAGTGCGCCACTACAAAAATGCACTGGCGCACCTACCAAGTGCGCCCATACTGATCCAGCACAGAACTCTGGAGTGTTCTGTGATGATGTACCTTCTTCTGAGTGGCCGGATGATGTGTATTTGAGCTGGGTGGTTCTGATGGACTCCTAGTTCATCTAAGGGCTCTAAATAATCCTAGACTTCTATATAAGCAACCTAAATCTAAACCCTAAACCACACAAATTCATTCCAAGGAGCCACCATGCTGTCAATCATCATCCTAACCTAGCCACTATCTCTTATCAAACTAGAAAGCAAGATTAAAGCAAGAATCAAATTAAATCAAATCTAATTGAGAGTATTCAACGATCTACATCAAAGGCGAGCAATTCAGTTTCAGATTACAGATTCCAGAAAACAAGACTTGCCTTTGTTTTGTAAGTTCACGATTACTTTCATATTTTGACAACCAATTATAGTATGGACATGGAATAAAATGAATTTGGACCTATTCTTGATTTTCTATTTGGATCTATTCTTAGCCTTTGTGAATCTATGACTTTGGGTAGCTTCTTATCGATCCAATCGAACCTATACAAGTTGTCGAACCTAGTTTATTATTCAATCCTTTCATGTCCATAATATTGTTCATAATCAGATCTATATGCCTGCAATGATTCTAAATCAGTTTATTCAGTTATGTTGTAATTCTATTAGATCTGTAATTCTTGTGTTTTGGGACTATCATCTTGTGCCAGTTTTTATGCCTATCATTGTCATATTATTCCTATTTGTTCTTTTTTTTATTTGTGAATCTAGATTGACCTATAATCTAGGTTGAATCGCGATATACGTATGATGGGAATATGGGGAAGGTTTGGGTTATTGGGGCATAAACATGAAATTGACAATATTGGCATAACATAATTGGGGAAAGTAACTGAACATAACATATTTGGTGAAATGGTTGGGAAAAACTTGTAATTGACATTGGGGCATTGTTATCATTATAGCTGCAAGTTTGGGTTAGTTGGCTTGTAAACTTGGTCATACACTGTAAATTAGAATATTAAAACTAGATTAGGCTTAACTATTGATTTGGAACACCAAATATATGAAACAGTGATTTTGGGAATGACTATTATTGCAAGTTTGGGAAGACGGGGTATAGCCTATTTTGATTAATAACTTGAAATTGGAATTGTTTGGGCATAACTTGAGAAAGAGGATCATGACTAGTTTTGGTGGATTTGGGTAATTAGCATGAAAATGGTATAATTGGTATGCCATTAATTATGAACATAAATAATGTTATAATTTAATTGTGAATAATTTACATATACACCGTAAATATGCTAAAAGATGAGAATGCATAACCCGAGGTTAGATTGAGTTGTGGCGTAAAACTGCCCGGAACCGCCCGGCACATCCAGTAACCACAACAACACCTATCTAATGTGAGAGGTTAATGCATCATGCCCAAGAAAAATCGAAGGTTAGATTGAGTCGTTGTAACACCCCGTAATTTTATAACATTAAAATTCACAAACTAAAGTATACTTAATTTTTAGAAGAAGAATTAAGTGAAATGGGTTGCGCTATTATGTTCGTCTCAAAATTTTGGGTAAAGACAGACATTTGGTTTGCATAAAACGGATAACATATGTAGAAGTTATTAAGCCTTGAAGTTTGTATGCATATGAGAGAAATATATATATAGATATATATAAAAAAATTCAAAAAAAGTTCAAAACAATGAATCAGGAGGGGGAATAGCCGAACCGCACCATTTTTGGAGTAGACCCGAGCACCATTGGGTCGACTAGGGGTCGATACAGGGTGTTTGGTTGTCAACCTGTGGCCCGATTCGCCCTAAGGGCTGATGTGGCATCTGAGTGGTCCTGACGGTTCTGGTTATCCCTAGGTTAATCCGACGCCTCTTATTAAATTAAACTTCTATAAAAATACTCCTAAACCCCTAACCCTAATCACATTAATTCATAACAAGAGCCGCCATGCCGTCAATGGAGAACCTAGAGTAGCCGCCATATACTTTCAACCCTAAAGCAAGATAGAAGCTTGAATCAAAATCAAATCAAATCTAAATAACGATTAGTCTACATCAAAGGCGAGCAATTCAGTTTCAGAATACAGATCCCAGAAAGACAAGACTATTCTTTTTAATTGTGAGTATGATAGCTTTCACAAAATAATTAATTAATTTAATTATGATAAGATATAATTGGGATTATGAGAATATACTTTTGAATCATGTGATGTAAATTATATGTATGTTTGTGGTGTTGAATCATATGTTAGTCTTGTGCAAGTTGGATCATATGTTAGTTCTTATGTGAATCTTATGCAAGTTGAATAATATATCTTATGCAAGTTTGTGATGATTGGATCATATATTCATGTATGAATCTTATGCAAGTTTGGGTTGTTAAAATATATGTGAGACATGGATATGCATATGCTAGTTTATGTGACATTAACCTTTATGTCTAGATCCATATGCAAGTTTACATCGTTATGTTTAGACCCATATGCAAGTTTACATCTTTATGTTTAGATCTATATGCAAGTTTACATCTTTATGTTTAGATCTATGCGGAAGTTAACATCTTTATGTTTAGATCCATATGCAAGTTCACACCTTTATGTTTGAATCTATAGTAGTACATAAGTTATGCAAGTTTATGCCCATTACCTAAGTTAGTTTTGTATCATATGCTAGTTTGAATGAAATTCATATGCAAGTTATTGGCTATGTAATCTTATGTCATGATCCTTAGATCTATTTTATGTGTTATGTGATGTTGTTTTTCTTTTTATAAGTTAGACTATTTGTGAATCTAACATATGTCATATGAAAACGTATGAATAGCGTGGGGATGATGGGATAATATTGAATATACATAAATTGTGAATTGGCATAAAATGGCCTTAAAAGGCATATAATTAATTTGAGACATTAATTGGCATAATTGTTATTTATGGACATAATTTTAAGAGACAATTATGGACATAAATAAATTTGGAATTTATTGACAAATTTGAATAGGTATATTAATGCAATTTGGGGTTAAATAAAGATGTGTAATAATTTATCGCCTAAGACATGAGGTTAGACTCTTTTGTGGTATAAGACTGCCCGGACCCGCCTGGCAAATCCAGCAGCCACAAATGGGAGTCTAATGTGAGAGGTCAAAGGCACGAATTAAATGCGTAACAATTATAAAGACATGAGATTAGGCTCGTTTGCGGTATAAGACTGCTCGGACCCGCCCGGCAAATCCAGCAACTGCAAATGTCAGCTTAATGTGGGAGGTTTTTACAAGGTTACGGTTCTAATGAATTAAGTAATACTTAACCAGATGAACATGTGGTGGGACATGGGGGGTTAAGTGGGTGCCTTGTGTGGCATGTGAAATTAAGTGGGTGCCTTGGGTGGCATGTGAAATACGATTAGATGCACTTAACCAAGATTGAAACATGTAAGAAGACATGAATAAGAATGGGGTTAAGTGGGGAAACCTTAGTGGGGACCAAACATAGGTGGAAGACTTGTGTAAAGCATGGTGCCCTTTTCAAACCAGTAACCCATTAAGTATCTTTGTGAGCTCGACCCAAGTAGAGGACGGGACACGCTTACTGGATTTGATTGTAAGAGGTCAAAACGGGTTAGCGGTGGCAACGCAAGTCCAACGGGGTCATGTGCGTGCGTGGGCCCGGGCTGGTAGGTAAGACGTTGTTGCATCATGTAGATATAAGCTGTGCATCTTTGGTGGTATCGGGTTGCCACTTTGGGGAGTGATACACCCCACTGTGGGACCAACACGGGTATCTACTAGTTAGGGAGCCGATCGAATGGGGGTAGTGGGTACATGTAACACCCCACCTCCGTTAAGGTCACTCACAAAGGGAATGCCTTAACTTTGATGGAGCATTTTAGTAGACAGAATAGAAATTTACAAGGCAGGTAAAACAGTACTTGAAAAGTTTATAACTTTATTACAACAGAAACCAAAACAAGTTAGGTTACATCTTTTCAAATCACAATATCAGAATTCAAGTACAAAATATCGATCTTGTAGTTTTTAAAGTCATAATCCCCAACATAAACTGCCATGGAAAGATAGAGCCAAGGCCAAGCGATACTTCAAGCAGAGAAAATCCGAATCAAGCTCCTATACTTCCACCCTAAAAACCTTGGGGGGAGGGAAACGAAAGGAAAGGGGGCGAAACCAAGCAAGGTCAGATATAAAGTCTGGCAAGTCCAGTGACTTTCAGCATATGAATAGATAATAATATCATGACATGAAAATAAAGCTGGATAAGAGACAACAACAACATGAGTAACTAGTATACTTAAGCTAAACAGAAGAAACATAATGATATAGCCCAAGTTATGCTTCTTACTAATATCTTACTTCTCTGCACTAATACTAGTATATCAGGATTAGGTGTTACCCTAATGTCCAAACTTAAACAGAAACGGAATAGAATAATCTATACAGAAACAGAATGCCAGTAATGGGCCTTTACCACCCCAACAGACAGAAGGTACATAAATGGAATCAGAGACGGAAACAGAATAATCTCTACAGAAACAGAATGTTAGAATTAGGTATACACTAGTAAATGAGCCTTTACCACCCCAACAGACGATACCATGCAGAAACAGACAAGTGTTACCACCCAATAGAAACAGACTGTACCCTAACGGAAACAGACAGAACTAAATGTACCCTAAATCCACCCCAAGCGATCGGCTCCCTAATACATAAATACCCTGTGCCATCCCCACAGAAGGGTGTATCACTCCCTAAAGTGGCAACCTTTGAATGACACAGACCTATTTACAGATGTCACGGCGTCTTACATCCTCAAGGTAGACCGGGATCCATGCACACACATGACCCGGTTGGAACGCACCATCAACACCCCTCACCATTATCAGAGTGAACCGCTTATAATTAGTTCAGTAAGCGTGCCCGGACCCTACCTACTATTTGGTCATAGTTTTGATACCAAAAAGGGTGACTGACTAGTATGGGTCCCAAACAACAGATGACACAAGTATTTTGCCTCCTAACCTTGTGTCCCCAGACTAATGGATTTCAGATTAACTTGTTTACAAGTTTTCAGACCTACAGAGTTCAGATCAACTAGTTCACAGATCAGAAAATCAAGTCAATAGATTTTCTGACTAACGGATCAGATGTACATTTTTAATAGACGTACAGATTGTCTAAGTTTGTATTGGGCCAACAGATTCACGAAACAGGTTTATTAATTCATCAGTCGGGTTGGTTTAGCCCTATCCACCCAACACGTTTTAGACATCATATTTATCTCAGATTTGCATTAATTAAATATTAATGCGCAGACCTCTCACATTAGGTCGGTAGCTTGTGGCCGTTGGATAAGCCGGGCGGTCCCGGGTAGACTTCTGCCACAAGCCAGACCTAACCTCATGTCTAAGCATATTTTAGTTATGCTTACGACCTCTCACATTAGACTAGCAGTTTGCGGTTGCTGGTTAGGCCGGTTGGGTCCGGGCAGGCTTCTACCGCAAACATGAGCCTAACTTCGTGTCTTAGCATTTTTTTATAACCAGTTTATTCTATTACATATTATACAAATATCAGACAATTTAACAGATTTGACTTCTTTTCAAGTCGCAGCAGATTAATCAAATTAACATGTTTTACTCAATCTCAGGTCGAGCCTACGGATTTTCATACACAAATTACAATCATTCAGCCTTTCAACAGATTTAACAGATTTAGCATCTCAGGCGGTTCAAAAGATGTAGCAGATTAGGCAACTCAACAGATTTAGCAGATTAGGCATAATTAGTAGATTAGGCGATTCAACATATTTAACAGTTTAGGCAATTCAACAGATTAAACAGGTAATAGATTTAGCAGATTAGGCAAATTTAACATATTAAGCAGATAACAATTTTAGCCGATTTAAACATTCCTTAAAGTCCTATTCACACATCTTGCCTAATTCATAAAGTGAGCCTAAACTTATATGCCCAAATTATGGTCATAATCCACCATATAACATATGACCACATTTTAGTTAAACTTGCATAGTTCAGAATATTCTCCAAAGACCCTAATTGTGATTCACATATAAATTATGCCAAATATAGCCATTGATTACAATGCATGTCACATATCCAAAAAAAACCTTTTACTTAGGTGTATTCACACTTAATAGTCATCAAATCTTAATATAGGTTTTTACACCTAAGTCATATGCAAATTAATTCTCCTACTTCCGAATGGCAAACTATCAGATTTAATATGCCCAGATCCAGGTATAAAATTATGAAATATGTTCTTTATGTTCTAAGTCACTATAATCCTCTTCTTCCAAGTCATAGATCATCTTATGCAATATGTCTCAAATTTATGTCCAGAATTACAACATGTGTTGTGTCCTCAAATTAGTTACAAATCGATTTTTCCCAAATATGCCTCATTCAATATTCTTCCCAAATTTAGCGTTTATGCATTCGTCTCTTATGAGACTTGGCTCAGGCTCGTTGTAGCCTGGCTATCAAACAAGAAGAAAGAAAGAAGGAAGAAATACATAACAAGAGAATAATAAAACAGAGGAACAGATCTGATAAATAGAAAAAGGGTCTAGTCTCAGATTCAGATTTATAATTATGTCAAGATCATGAATAAATTTCGTATCGGAAAATAACTGCACTTGCCTTGATTGGATTATAGAAGAAGAGCTGCAGTTGTTCTCTTTTAATCTTATTCAGATTTGGAAGAAGGTGCTCTAGTTCTAGTTTTGATCCCAGTAGAGTAGCGACGCCATTATTTTATTTATTTATTTCTATTATCTCAGAGGAAGCGTAAGGAGAGAAGGATGGTGTAAAGAGAATGGGGATAGGGGGCTGTTTATATAGGATTAGGCAGGCGAATCTAGACTGAAAACGAGGCCAGATACATCAGAATGAACCCAGGCTCAAAACGGGGTTCTGGCACCAGGTCGACCATATGGTCGACCTGGTCCCTGGGAGGTTGACCATAGTGTCAACCCCCAGGTCGACCTGGTCCTGAGTGGGAAAATTCCCGCCCACTCTGCGCTGGTGTTTGAATTCGAATTTCGAATTCGAATTTCGAGCTGTTTTTTATTCTGAAAATTCCTAAAACTTCGGAGGGTCATACCTCCCTCATACGGACTCCGTTTCTCGAAAACTCAAACTCGTTTCCAAGCAGAATTTCGAGACGAACGCAATGGCACAACCCGTTTCCCTCGATTATTAATTTTAAAATTTAATTCTGCCATGATTTATGGTCTTAACGTGTTATAAAAATTCGGGTTGTTACATTCTCCCCTCCTTAAAGGATTTTGTCCCTGAAATCTTCAAGTTAAGAAGAATGCATCCTATCATCCAATCGTCCATCTATTCAACCATCATCAATAAGCAACCATTGTCCTTAAAAGATTTCTAATGCTGTATGAACTTATGCAAGAGTGTGTGTATATGTACTTATCTAATGCAAAGATCAGGTGGTCCACTGATTCAGTTGACCTCCTTAAATGCGAATTATGTCAGTGCCACGAGTCCACATGTATGCAATTTTCCTATTTGATACTTATCATTTCTATTTAAGTGTACAACCGTTCATGCATATGCAATATCCATGTGCTGAGTCAACCATTTTGCATCCATAAAATTTTTTTAAAAAAAATGCACACACATCCATATGCAGTATGAGAGTGTTTTTGAGCCGATCTAGTGCCTAGTGAGTGTATATGCATCCACGAGCAATCACTAGCAACCACTTGCATCCACTTGCAACCATCAAACATAACATGTCTCAAACACATGTTTACACCCATTAGTTTCTACCCAAAGGTCGAAGGATAAAGTCGAGTGATAGAAGCAAGTATAATTAAAACTAGAGCTAGGTTCCCATTAGACATCGGTTTAAGAGAATAACCCCCTAAATATCAACCCCGAAGACCGAAATCAACATCAGATTAATACTCAGAGAATCACTCCCATTAAACAAATGCCCAACTGGAAATCTATTTCACACTTTGAGTAAAAACTCCTATCCTTTTCAGAAACCTACAGACTACTGATACAGATCAGATTACCAAATGATTCTTAGGAAACTAAGCATGATAAAAACACAGAATGTATGCGTCATGGTCAACTTAACGCCCAACACAGATGCCCTAAAACCCGAACTTATCACAAACAGATGAGTCGTAACCCTCATGAGGTCTGAGACCATAACGGAATCAGAAACAAGACTAGTATTAAAGTGCAGAGTTTCAATTACAAAATCAAAATGCCAAAATCAAAAAGAGTTTTTAACTCCTTGATCGGATAAGGAAATTAAACCTTCTACATAAATTTTCTTATTTCTACCCTATCTACCAGTCACTTGAGCATTCGCCTGTCCTCCAGAAGTGGGTTCTGCCCTCTGCTCTTGCCCTCATTTCTTTGGGCAGTCCCTTGTGAAGTGCCCTATTTCTCCACAGTTGAAGCAAGTTCCCTTCTTTTTTTTGCAATCCTTGTTCAGATGGGTCGAGCTTCAACAAGTAAAGCACTTCTTCTCCTTCTTATATTCAGTCTTCTCATCCTTCATTTGTGTTTCCTTTTTGGGCCTTGCCTTCTTGTTTTGTGGTCCTTCAAGCTTTTCCTCTTTCTTTTTACTTTCGGCTTCCTCTTCATGCATTAACGCCATGTCCACCAATTTTTCGATGGTTTCCCCCATAGGAATGTGGGACATCGCCAATCTGTGTAGCGGCTCATTCAAACCCTTAGCAAACCTTAGTGCCTTCTTATGTGGTGTATTTACCAATTCTAAGCCGAATCTTGCCAATTGATTAAACTTGTTGACGTACTCTCTCACTGATAAATTCCCCTGCTTCAATGCCAAGAACCTTTCTACATATAGACTCTCTTCCGCTCATGAGAGAAATTTCATCGTTAACCAATGCCTGAAATCAATCCATCTCTCTACCGGACGCTCTCCATTTGTGACCTCCCACCAAAAAGAAGCTTCCTCCTTAAGAAACCATGCCGCCAACTGTATCTTCTTCTTATCGTCCACCTCGAAGATAACGAACAAATCCTCGGTTTCTTTGAGCTAGTTCCTTGCTTCCACGAAGGATTCAGTTCCATTAAAGTTCTTCCCACCCATGGCTCGAAAGTCTCTACATATCTTCGGGAAAGTATTCAAGCGCGGAGGAGAAGGAGGAACCGTTGCAGCTGGGGGAGAAGGGACGTTTTTTGGGCCCGCATCATTAGCCCTAACTTCTAGGTACCTCCTGAACCAGCCAGGTATCGGTACGCCCTCCGGAAGGTTAAGATCCCCAGACATGCTGAAACAAAAGAAAAAGGAAAGATTCAAAACAAAGGATAGAAAGATAGGCTATGGCTTTAGGTATTATGTTTTTCAAAATAAACTCTACTTTTGAAAATACTTCCTTTTTAAAACCTTCTTGAAAATAATTTTCCAAAACATTTTATCAAATCTGGTAACCTTCAGCTCTGATACCAAGTGTAACACCCCACCTCCGTTAAGGTCACTCACAAAGGGAATGCCTTAAATTTGATGGAGCGTTTTAGTAGACAGAACAGAAATTTACAAGACAGATAAAATAGTACTTGAAAATTTTATAACTTTATTACAACAGAAACCAAAACAAGTTTGGTTACTTCTTTTCAAATCACAATATCATGATTCAAGTACAAAGTATTGGTCTTGTACAAAAGCCTTCAGAATGCATAGTTTTTAATGTCATAATCCCCAACATAAACTGCTATGGAAAGATAGAGCCAAGGCCAAGCGATACTTCAAGCAGAGAAAATCCGAATCAAGCTCTTAAACTTCCACCCTAAAAACCTTTGGGGGGGAACGAAAGGAAAGGGGGTGAAAACAAGCAAGGTCAGACATAAAGTATGGCAAGTCCATTGACTTTCAGCATATGAACAGATAATAATATCATGACATGAAAATAAAGCCGGATAAGAGACAACAGCAATAGGAGTAACTGGTATACTTAAGCTAAACAGAAGAAACAGAATGATATAGCCCAAGTTATGCTTCTTGCTTATATCTTACTTCTCTGCACTAATACTAGTATAACAGGATTAGGTGTTACCCTAATGTCTAAACTGAAACAGAAATAGAATAGAATAATCTATACCGAAACAGAATGCCAGTAATGGGCCTTTACCACCCCAACAGATAGAAGGTACATAAACGGAATCAGAGACGGAAACAGAATAATCTCTACGGAAACAGAATGTTAGAATTAGGTGTACACTAGAAAATAGGCCTTTACCACCCCAACAGGCGGTACCACGCAGAAACAGGCAGGTGTTATCACCCAACAGAAACAGACGGTACCCCAACGGAAACAGACAGAACTAAGTGTACCCTTAATCTACCCCAAGCGATCGGCACCCTAATAAATAAATAGCCTATGCCAGCCCATAGAAGGGTGTATCACTCCCTAAAGTGGCAAATTTTGAATGACACAGACCTATTTACAGATGTCACAGTGTCTTACATCCTCAGAGGCAGACCGGGATCCATGCACACACATGACCCGGTTGGAATGCACCATCAACACCCCTCGCCATTATCAGAGTGATCCGCTTATAATTAGTTCAGTAAGCGTGACCGGACCCTACCTACTGTTGGGTCATAGTTTGGATACCAGAAAGGGTTACTGACTAATATGGGTCCCAAACAACAGATGACACAAGTATTTTCCCTCCTAACCTTGTGTCCCCAGACTAATGGATTTCAGATTAACTTGTTTACAAGTTTTCAGACCTACAGAGTTCAGATCAACTAGTTCACAGATCAGAAAATCAAGTCAACAGGTTTTCCGACTAACGGATCAGATGTACATTTTTAATAGACGTACAGATTGTCTAAGTTTGTATTGGGCCAACAGATTCACGAAACAGGTTTATTAATTCATCAGTCGGGTTGGTTTAGCCCTATCCACCCAACACGTTTTAGACATCATATTTATCTCAGATTTGCATTAATTAAATATTAATGCGCAGACCTCTCACATTAGGTCGGTAGCTTGTGGCCGCTGGATAAGATGGGCGGTCCCGGGCAGACTTCTGCCACAAGCCAGACCTAACCTCGTTTCTAAGCATATTTTAGTTATGCTTACGACCTCTCACATTAGACTAGCAGTTTGCGGTTGCTGGTTAGGCCGGTTGGGTCCGGGCAGGCTTCTACCGCAAACACGAGTCTAACCTCGTGTCTCAGCATTTTTATTATAACCAGTTTATTCTATTACAAATTATACAAATATCAGACAATTTAACAGATTTGACTTCTTTTCAAGTCGCAGCAGATTAATCAAATTAACATGTTTTACTCAATCTCAGGTCGAGTCTACGGATTTTCATACACAAATTACAATCATTCAGCCTTTCAACAAATTTAACAAATTTAGCATCTCAGGCGGTTCAACAGATGTAGCAGATTAGGCAACTCAACAGATTTAGCAGATTAGGCATTATTAGCAGATTAGGCAATTCAACATATTTAACAGTTTAGGCAATTCAACAGATTAAACAGGTAACAGATTTAGCAGATTAGGCAAATTTAACATATTAAGAAGATAACAATTTTAGCAGATTTAAACATTCCTTAAAGTCCAATTCACAAATATTGCCTAATTCATAAAGTAAGCCTAAACTTATATGCCCAAATTATGGTCATAATCCACCATATAACATATGTCCACATTTTAGTTAAACTTGCATAGTTCAGAATATTCTCCAAAGACCCAAATCGTGATTCACATATAAATTATGCCAAATATAGCCATTGATTATAATGCATGTCACATATCCAAGAAAAAAACCTTTTACTTAGGTGTTTTCACACTTAATAGTCATCAAATCTTAATATAGGTTTTTACACCTAAGTCATATGCAAATTAATTCTCATACTTCAAAATGACAAACTATCAGATTTAATATGCCTAGATCCAGATCTAAAATTATGAAATATGTTCTTTATGTTCTAAGTCACTATAATCCTCTTCTTCCAAGTCATAGATCATCTTATGCAATATGTCTCAAATTTATGTCCAGAATTACAACATGCTTTGTGTCCTCAAATTAGTTACAAATCGATTTTGCCCAAATATGCCTCATTCAATATTCTTCCCAAATTTAGGGTTTATGCGTTCGTCTCTTATGAGACTTGGCTCAGGCTCGTGGTAGCCTGACTATCAAACAAGAAGAAAGAAAGGAGGAAGAAATACAAAACAACAGAATAATAAAATAGAGGAACAGATCTGATAAATAGAAAAAGGGTCTAGTCTCAGATTCATATTTATAATTATGTCAAGATCATGACTAAATTTCATATCGGAAAATAACTGCACTTGCCTTGATTGGATTATAGAAGAAGAGTTGCAGTTGTTCTCTTTTAATCTTATTCAGATTTGGAAGAAGATGCTCTAGTTATAGTTTTGATCCCAGCAGAGTAGTGACGCCATTATTTTATTTATTTATTTCTATTATCTCAAAGGAAGCATAAGGAGAGAAGGATGGTGTAAAGAGAATGGGGCTAGGGGGCTGTTTATACAGGATTAGGCAGGAGAATCTAGACTGAAAACAAGGCCAGATACATCAGAATGAATCCAGGGTCAAAACTGGGTTCTGGCACCAGGTCGACCTGGTCCCTGGGAGGTCGACCGTAGTGTCGACTCCTAGGTCAACTTGGTCCTGGGCGGGAATATTCACGCCCAGTCTGTGTTGGGGTTTGAATTCGAATTTCGAATTCGAACTTCAAGCTGTTTTTGATTCTGAAAATTCCTGAAACTTCGGAGGGTCGTATCTCCCTCATACGGACTCCATTTCTCGAAAACTCGGACTCGTTTCCAAGTAGAATTTTGAGACAAATGCAATGGTGCAACCCGTTTCCATTGATTCTTATTTTAAAATTTAATTCTGCCATGATTTATGGTCTTAACATGTTATAAAAATTCGGGTTGTTACAGTATAACTAGTGGAGATAGGGGTAGACGACACCTATGAAGGCAGTTAGGGGTACACGAAACTACCTTTATCATTATTAAGTTTTGTAGGTGGGATCAACTTTTAGAGTGACTAGTGGTGGTGCAGTATAGTAATTATCCTATAGTGATTAGGAACGAGATTAACGCCGGAATATTCCTCTTATTTGCTTTGTCATGCCCACTTGTTTCATGGTCATATCTTATCTTAACAGTTTATGCCTTATCCTAGTTAAAATTATATTGTTAAAGTTATTATACTCGCCATACTTTATGTCTGACCCCTTGTTTTCGCCTCTTTTCTTCCTTACACCCCCCCCCCCCCCCCCCGGTTCTCAGGGTGGGACTAGTACTAGTGGAGCTTGATCTCGGATCTCTTTCTCTTTCTTTTGGAAGTGCTTGGATTGCTGAAAGTAATGTTCAAATCATCTCTTTTATGGCTACTTGTGTTGGGGTTTATGCTTTTTATTTTATGTACTCTGAAACAATTTATCAAGATGGATATTAAGTGTACTTGGTTTATGAAGTTGTTGTAATCAAACTATTTCTCCACTGCAGTAAAAGTTGTTTTAAATTTTTAAAATTTTCAAGTACCATTATTTATATATGTCTTGTTATATTCTATACACTAAATACGCTCCATGGAAGTTAATGCATTCCGTTTGTGAGTGACATTAATGGACGTGGGGTGTTACATGTGGTATCAGAGCTGAAGGTTACCAGACCAGATATGAATTTGAAAAACTATTTTTCAAAAAACATTTTATAAATAAATACTTTCAAAAGTATGTTTTAAGGAAAGTATTTTCAAGGGAAAAGTTTGTTTTAAAAACATAACCCCCAAGAGCCATATATCTTTCTTTCGAATTCTCCGTTTTGAATCTCTTCATTTTCTATTCAGCATGTATGGAATTCCCGTGATACCCGAGGGGATACCAATACCAGGATGGTTTAGAAGGTATCTGGAAGCTAGGGCCAATGTCGTAGGCCCAGCAAATGCTCCTCCTCCCCCTCCTCCCCATGTTGATACTTTTGCAAAGACATGCAAAGATTTTAGGGCAATGTGCGGGAAACCTTTTCACGGATCAGAGACGTTTGTTGAAGCTTGAAATTGGCTTAAGGAGGTGGAAGATTTATTTGATATTTTCAAAGTAGAAGATGGAAGGAAGGTCCAATTGGTTGCTTGGTTAATGAAAGAGAAGCCTTATTTTGGTGGGAGGTCACGAACGGAGAGCGTCCGATGGAGACATGGATGGATTTCAAGTGTAGGTTCAAAATGAAGTTTCTCTCACGAGCAGAAGAGAATTTATATATGGAAAGATTCTTGGCATTTAAGCAAGGGGATTTATCAGTAAAGGAGTATGTCAACAAGTTCAATCAGTTGGTGAGATTTGGCTTGGAATTGGTAAACACACCTGAGAAGAAGGCCCTAAGGTTCATTAAGGGTTTGAATGAGCCACTACATGGGTTAGCTATGACCCACATTCCTATGGGGGCTACCTTTAAGAAATTGGTTGACATGGCGCTTATGCATGAGGAACAGAAAGATGCTAATGCTAATAAGGCACCGGAGAAGAGAGGGGACCAAAAGAAACCACAACAGCAAAACAAGAAAGGCGGGAAGAACAATAATGGCAAAGGAAAGAAGTGATTTAATTGTGGGACACCAGGCCATCTGAGTAAAGACTGTAGGAAAAAGAAGAAGACTGGTTGTTTCCACTGTGGAGAGACATGTCATCTAGTTAAGGACTACCCAAGGAAATAGGGGCAAGGGCAAAGAATTTCTGGAGTGCAGCTTCAGGCTCTCATGGCACTAGAGCAGGCGAGAGGGCAGATTCAGGCTCTCATGGCACCAGGACAGAAGAGAGGTAGAAACATTTTCGTTGAAAGTTTAGTTTTTCCGTTTGATCATCCTGTTCGTACTTTGTTTAACTCTGGCGCTTCACACTCGTTTGTATATGCTTCGTTAGTTGAAATAATGCACCTAAATACTAGTCTAGTTACGGATCCCATAGTAGTCTCAAATCCTATTGGTGGTTCGGCTCATACTTCTATGATTTGTCGGGATTTGAGAGTGTCTATCTAGGGCGTTGGGTTTGAATGCAACGCCTTTGTTCTTGGCTTCATGGGCTACGGCATGATTCTAGGTATGGATTGGCTAACTAGATACGGTGCCGTCCTAGATTGTGAAAGAAGGGTAATTAGATTGTTGACTCATTGCGGAAAGACCCTTGATATTTCGTGTGATCCTAGAGGTCCGGTAATGCTTAGCTACCTAGAATCCCTAGACGCATCCAATGATGATTTGAAATCTGTTCGTGTGGTCCGTGAATATAGTGACATCTTCGATGAAGTTCGAGGTTTACCCCCAAGGTGTGAGATAGACTTTCGAATATATCTAGTAGATAATGCACAGCCAGTTGCATTACCAGTGCGCCACATGGCTCCGAGAGAGAGAAGAGAACTCAATAATCAAGTGAAAGAATTGCTTGAGAAGGGGTTCATAAGAAGAAGTATTTCGGAGTGGGGTGCTCCAGTCGTTTTTGCTACAAAAGCTAATGGTTCACTTAGATTGTGCATGGACTATAGAGAGCTGAATAAGCTAACAAAGAAGAACAGGCACCCATTGCCGAGGATAGATGATTTATTCGATCAGTTGGTGGGTGCTTCAGTTTTCTCACAACTGGATTTAGCTACAGGGTTTCATCAGCTAAGGGTGGCTGAAGATAGCATCGATAAGACTGCCTTTAGAACTCCTGGCGGTTTCTTTGAGTGGCTCGTCATGCCTTTTGGTTTGACGAATGCACCCGCATAGTTTGTTGACTTAATGAGTAGGGTGTTTAGGGAGTTTCTAAACAAGTTTTTGGTAGTCTTTGTAGACGATATTCTGGTTTTCTCTAAAAATGAAGAAGAGCATGCCCTACATCTTAGGGAAGTCTTAGAGACCCTACGAGCGCATTAGCTAAAAGATAAGTTCTCCAATTGCCATTTTTGGAGAAAAGAAGTAAGGTTCTTAGGACACATGGTCTCTAAGGAAGGGATAGCTGTGGATCCCGCCAAGGTGGTGGCAATCCAAGATTGGAAAACTCCTAAGAACGCAACAGAAGCAAGAAGCTTTTTAGGGCTGGCTGGCTATTATAGGAAGTTCATTAAGGACTTCGCGAAGATATCAGCCCCTCTCACTCGATTAACGAAGAAGAATTTGACTTTTACTTGGGACGTTGATTGTGACGATGCTTTCCAATGTCTTAAGAAGGCTTTGACGACAGCTCCAGTTTTAGTTTTTCCAGACGGGAGTAAGACATTCACTCTATATACCGATGCTTGCGGGACAGAGCTTGGCGCAATTTTAATGCAAGGCGGAAGGGTGATATGCTAAAGTGGAAGACAGTTGAAAGCCCACGAGAAAAATTACCTTACCCACGACTTAGAGTTGGCGGCCATAGTTTTTGCGCTTAATTCATGGCGTCATTATTTGCTTGGCGAGAGGTTTGAGTTGTATACAGACCATAAGTCGCTAAAGTACTTATTCTCTCAGAAGGACCTAAACTTGAGGCAACAGAGATGGATGGAGTTTTTGGCATCCTACAATTTTGAGATCGCATATACCCTTGGCAAGGGTAACGTTGTAGCCGACGCCCTAAGTACAAAGAAGTTAACTTTAAGTCCTTTGTTCGTAGAGCGGCAGAGTTTGGAGTATATATCTTCCTTTGACTTCAGACCCTCTGTCAATTATGTACCCAGATTATTGGCATTGTTAGAGATGCAAGCTACACTTTTGGGTCGAGTTGGAGAGGCACGGCGAAATGACCCACAGGTTGTTGAGATATTAGGCAAGCTTATATGAGGGGATTCCTCGAGTCATCTTGATAGATATGCTATAGATAAGAGAGGTTGGCTACGTAGATATGGAAGATTTTGCGTACCACAAGATAAGAGTTTAAAGAAGGAAATTCTTGAAGACTCACATCGCTCTAAGATGACCATACATCCCGGTGGTGATAAGATGTATAGGGATATGAAGCGAGTTTTCTTTTGGGCCGAATGAAGAAGGACAAGGCCGAGTTCATTGCTAGATGCTTAGTGTGCCAACAAGTCAAGGTGGAGCAAAAGAAGCCTGGAGGTTTGCTACATACCTTAGAGATTCTGCTTTGGAAATGGGAAAGCGTTTCCATGGATTTTTTAGATGGGATACCAAGATCAAGGATGGGTAATACAGGGATTTGGGTAATTGTAGACAAACTTACCAAGAGTGCCCACTTTATTCCCGTTAAATGTAGAAGGATCGCCGCGTGGTTAGCATCTGTTTACCATCGAGAGATAGTTCGTTTGCACGGCATACCCTCTAGCATTGTGAGCGATAGAGATCCCATTTTCACAAACGAATTTTGGAAAAGCTTACAAGAGGCGGTTGGAACGCAATTATGCTTAAGTACAGCTTATCACCCTCAGACGGACGGGCAGACCGAGAGAGTAAATCGGGTTCTAGAAGACCTTCTGAGGCTATGCATCCTAGACTTTGGAGGAACATGGGAAGAACACCTTCCACTAGTGGAGTTCACTTATAATAATAGTTTTTAGGCTAGCATTGGCCTGGCACCTTTTGAGGCTCTTTATGGATGACCATGCCGATCACCTACATGTTGGTGGGAATCCACTGATAAGGTTTTGCTTGGACCCGACATGATTATGGAGACTTCAGAGACGATAGACCTGATTTGACGACGAACGAAGACGGCGCAGGAACGACAGAAGTAATATGCTGATAGGAGATGAACCGATCTTGAATTCAATATTGGGGACATGGTTTTTGTTAAGGTGTCACCGTTAAGAAACGTAGTTCGTTTTGGATCAGTAGGGAAGTTGGCACCGAGGTTTGTAGGACCCTTTCCAATTACGGAGAGGATTGGACAGATGGCGTATAGAGTAAGGTTACCAGAGAAGCTCAGCGGAGTTCATGACATGTTTCATGATTTCCATTTGCGTAAGTTCTTACACGATACGGCGGAAGTGGTAGAGCTGAGCACGCTCGAAGAAGTGGAAGTAGAGCGCAATGCCACGATCAGACGAGCTCCTACACGCATTCTCGGATCGGAGGTCAAAAAGCTTCGCAACAACGAGGTCAAGTTGGTCAAAGTGCAATGGGGAGATGATCAAAGAGACGCGACTTGGGAGACAGAAGACAAAATGCATACGTTGTACCCTTTCCTTTTTGAGGGTATGCTTTGATTTCTCCTTTTTCTACTGTTTTGTTGACACTTGTCCTATTTTTAGTATTATCTTTGCGATGACATCTTCGATCTTTAGTTAGGAAGAACCCTATGGTTGCAAACATGTGTTTTGAGACATGTTATGTTTGGTGGATGCAAATGGATGCAAGTGGTTGCTAGTGGTTGCTCATCGATGCATGTATACACACATTAGGCACTAGATCGGCTCAATCACCTTTATGTTGCATATAAATGCGTGTGCATATCTAAATTGATGGATGTATAATGGTTGTGTTATCATATGGATGCTGCATTTTGATGAATGGTTGTGCACACATGTAAAAATAATATGTAACGATAGGATTCTTTCGCATACATAATGGACGCATGACACTATCATGATTTGCATTAAGGAGGTCAACTGAATCAGTGGACCGCCTGATCTTTGCATTAGATAAGGAACATATACAAACATTTTTGCATAAGTTCATATAGCATTAGAAATTTCTTTAAGGACAATGGATGCTTTTGGATGATGGTTGAGTAGATGGATGATTGGTTGGTAGGATACATTCTTCTTAATTTAGAGATTTCGGGGACGAAATCCTTTAAGGAGGGGAGAATGTAACATCCCGTAATTTTATAACATTAAAATTCACAAATTAATGTATACTTAATTTTTAGAAGAAGAATTAAGTGAAATG
The DNA here is from genome assembly GCA_030737875.1 of Allium sativum. NCBI lineage: Eukaryota > Viridiplantae > Streptophyta > Magnoliopsida > Asparagales > Amaryllidaceae > Allium > Allium sativum. The sequence continues at coordinate 54,504,559 of CM060927.1, forward strand.
GGTTGTGTTATTATGTTCGTCTCAAAATTTTGGGTCAAGATAGACATTTGGTTTGCATAAAACGGATAACTTATGAAGAAGTTATTAAGCCTTGAAGTTTGTATGCATATGAGAGAAATATATAAATATAGATATATATATATATAATATATTCAAAAAAAGTTCAAAACAACTAATCGGGAGGGGGAATAGCCGAACCGCACCATTTTTGGAGTCGACCCCTAAGGGCTGTCAACCCGTGGCCCGATTTGCCCTAAGGGCTGATGTGGCATCTGAATGGTCCTGATGGTTCTGGCTATCCCTAGGTTAATCTGACGGCTCTTATTAAATTAAACTTCTATAAAACACTACTAAACCCCTAACCTTAATCACATTAATTCATAAAGTAGCCGCCATACACTTTCAACCCTAAAGCAAGATAGAAGCTTGAATCAAAATCAAATCAAATCTAAATAACGATTAGTCTACATTAAAGGCGAGCAATTCAGTTTCAGAATACAGATCCCAGAAATACAAGACTATTCTTTTTAGTTGTGAGTATGATAGCTTTCACAAAATAATTAATTAATTTAATTATGATAAGATAAAATTTGGATTATGAGAATATGATTTTGAATCGTGATGTAAATTATATGTATGTTTGTTGTCTTGAATCGTATGTTAGTCTTATGCAAGTTGGATCATATGTTAGTTCTTATGTGAATCTTATGCAAGTTGAATCATATATCTTATGCAAGTTTGTGATGATTGGATCATATATTCATGTATGAATTGTATGCAAGTTTGGGTTGTTAAAATATATGTGAGACATGTATATGCATATGCTAGTTTATGTGACATTAACCTTTATGTCTAGATCCATATGCAAGTTTACATCTTTATGTTTAGACCCATATGCAAGTTTACATCTTTATGTTTAGATCTATATGCAAGTTTACATCTTTACGTTTAGATCTATATGCAAGTTAACATCTTTATGTTTAGATCCATATGCAAGTTCACACCTTTATGTTTGAATCTATAGCAGTACATAAGTTATGCAAGTTTATGCCCATTACCTATGCTAGTTTTGTATCATATGCTAGTTTGAATGAAATTCGTATGCAAGTTATTTGCTATGTAATCTTATGTCATGATCCTTAGATCTATTTTATGTGTTATGTGATGTTGTTTTTCTTTTTATAAGTTAGACTATTTGCGAGTCTAACATATGTCATACGAAAACGTACGAATAGCATGGGGATGATGGGATAATATTGAATATACATAAATTGTGAATTGGCATAAAATGGCCTTAAAAGGCATATAATTAATTTGAGACATTAATTGGCATAATTGGTATTTATGGACATAATTTTAAGAGACAATTACGGACATAAATAAATTTGGAATTTATTGACGAATTTGAATAGGGGAAATTCTATTGGGACACAAAGTTTAGACACAATTGGTGACACAACTAATCTCCACCATTGGATCACCCCATGAATTACACCTCTCCACATAAAGACAAAAAGATCCAACGGTTGAGGCTTTGTGTCTCCAAGTTTGTGTCTAATTTTGTATCCCAATAGTCGGCCCCTTTGAATAGGGATATTAATCCAATTTGGGGTTAAATAAATATGTGATATAATTAACCGCCTAAGACACGAGGTTAGACTCTTTTGCGGTGTAAGACTGCCCGGACCCGCCCGGCAAATCCAGCAGCCAAAAATGCCAGTCTAATGTGAGAGGTCAAAAGCATGAATTAAATGCGTAACAATTGTAAAGACACGAGGTTAGGCTCGTTTGCGGTATAAGACTGCCCGGACCCGCCCGGCAAATCCAGCAACCGCAAATATCAGCCTAATGTGGGAGGTCTTTACAAGGTTACTGTTCTAATGAATTAAGTAACACTTAACCAGATAAACATGTGGTAGGACATGGTGGGTTAATTGGGTGCCTTGGGTGGCATGTGAAATACGATTAGATGCACTTAACCAAGATTGAAACTTGTAAGAAGACATGAATAAGAATTGGGTTAAGTGGGGAAAACCTTAGTGGGGACCAAGCATAGGTGGAAGGCTTGTGTCAAGCATGAGGGCCCTTTTCAAACCAGTAACCCATTAAGTATCTTTGTGAGCTCAACCCAAGTCGAGGACGGGACAGGCTTACTGGATTTGATTGTAAGAGGTCAAAATGGGTTAGCAGTGGCAACGCAAGTCCAACGGGGTCATGTGCGTGCGTGGGCCCGGGCTGGTAGGTAAGACGTTGTTGCATTGTGTAGATATAAGTCGTACATCTTTGGTGGTATCGGGTTGCCACTTTGGGGAGTGATACACCCCACTATGGGACCAACACGGGTATCTAAGAGTTAGGGAGCCGATCGAATGGGGGTAGTGGGTACAACTAGTGGAGATAGGGGCAGACGACACCTATACAGGAAGCTAGGGTACACGAAACTGCCATTATCATTATTAAGTTCTGTAGGCGGGATCAATTTTTAGGGTGACTAGTGGTGGTGCAGTATAGTAATTATCCTATAGTGATTAGGAACGAGATTAACGCCAGAATATTCCTCTTATTTTCTTTGTCATGCCCACTTGTTTCATGGTCATATCTTATCTTACCAGTTCATGCCTTATCCTAGTTACTTTAATAATTATATTGTTAAAGTTATTATACTCGCCAGACTTTATATCTAACGCCCTTATTTTAGCCTCTTTTCTTCCTTCCCCCTAGGTTCTCAGGGTGGGACTAGTACTAGTGGAGCTTGATCTCGGATCTCTTTCTCTCTCTTTTGGAAGTGCTTGGATTGCTGAAAGTAAATTTCAGCTCATTTCTTTTATGGCTACTTATGTTGGGGTCTATGCTTTTTATTTTATGTACTCTGAAACAATTTATCAAGATGGATATTAAGTGTACTTGGTTTATGAAGTTGTTGTAATCAAACTATTTCTCCGTTGCAATAAAAGTTATCATAAATTTTTCAAGTACCATTATTTATATCTGTCTAGTTATATTCTGTTCTATGCACTAAATATGCTTCATGGAAGTTAATGCATTCCCTTTGTGAGTGACATTAATGGACGTGGGGTGTTACAGTTGTGGTGTAAAACTGCCCGGAACCGCCTGGCATATCCAGTAACCGCAACAACACATATCTAATGTGAGAGGTTGGTGCATTAATAAATAAATTAATGCTAATGATACATGCTATGTATGGGAGGGTTAGGTTAGTGATACTTCACCAATAGGACATATGGGTGGGTCAAGTTAACTAAGGGAACACTTAACCATTATAACATGTTAACTAAACAAATGGTAGGGTTAAGTTAACTAAGGGAACACTTAACCATTATAACATGGTAATTAAACAGATGGTAGGGTTAAGTTAACTAAGGTAACACTTAACCAAAATATATAATGACTTGTGGTAGGGTTAAGTAACACAAGAGGATACACTTAACCAATATATAACATGTGGTGGGGTTAAGTAATACAAGAGGATAACACTTAACCAATATATAACATGACGTATGGGAAGGGTTAAGTTAACACGAGAGGGAAACACTTAATCAATATAACATGATTTGAGGTAGGGTCAACTCAACACCAGAAGGAAACACTTAACCAACATGACGTGACAAGTGGGTGGGTTAAGTTAACTTGAATTGATTAATGACACTTGACAAATATAACTTGATGAACGAATGGGGTTAAGTTAAATGGGAAATACTTAACCAATATAACATGATGAATGAACAGGGCTAAGTTAATAAATCACACTTAACCAATCATACATGATAAGCGAGAAAGGTTGAGTTAATAAGAACCACTTAACCAACACGACTTGATGAGTAGGAGGTTAAGTACACGTCGGGTTGGTGGGTAATATTTGTAAATATAGGCCCACAAAACTTAAGCATTACATAAACATGCTTGAATCCGTGGGAAGGTTAAGTACACGTCGGGTTGGTGGGTAATACTAGTAAATATAGGCCCACAAAACTTAACCATTAAATAAACATGCTTGAATCTGTGGGTAGGTTAAGTGCACGTCGGATTGGTGGGTAATATCAGTAAATATAGGCCCACAAAACTTAATCATTAAATAAACATGCTTGAATCCGTGGGAAGGTTAAGTACACGTTGGGTTGGTGGGTAATATTAGTAAATATAGGCCCATAAAACTTAACCATTAAATAAACATGCTTGAATCTGTGGGAAGTTTAAGTACACGTCAGGTTGGTGGGTAATATTAGTAAATATAGGCCCACAAAACTTAACCTTTATATGAACATGCTTGGATCGGTGGGAGGGTTAATTACATATCGGGTTGGTGGGTAATATTAGTAAATATAGGCCCACAAACTTAACCAGTAGGAAACCCTAGTAACGGGGACCCATTTCTGCAGTAACCCACATAGATGTATCACGGTACCTTGAGCTAGGCAGGGTGGGGCACGATTACTAGGCTGATTATAAGTGGTCAAAGATAACGGCAGGGGATACAACAGTGTAGGTTCCGATGGTTTACGGGCGTGCACGTACTCCGAAGTGGGAAAAAGCAGGCACTGGGTACCAGTAGTTATACACTATGCATCTTGATTCGTGTCGGGTTGCCATCATAAGGATTGATACACCTTATGGTGGGACCAGCACAGGGTATCTACACGTAAGAGAGGGCCGATTAACACAGACACATGGAACATTTGTACAAGTAGGGAGCCGATCGATAGGGAAGTAAGGGTACACCTAACATCTTCATGGCAATTAGGCTGATTGAGGTGGAATCCTCATAATATATGTACACCTGAAGGCTACCACAATTGCGGGGATTGGGATCACGTTGTAATATTGTCATTTATACAGATTACTAGTTGGGACACTCGTAGGTGGTGCAGAAATATAGAAATCGGAATAACAGGGTAGTAGCGAAGCAGAGAATAGTTAACATGCGATGTTGTACTTAGGTTATCTTGCCTATTGCTTATCCTATGTATCCTATGTTCCTTGTCATCATGCTTATGTCTTTATTCAGTTTAATTCATGTCATGTTGTTCTTGCTTGTTTATATGCTGAAAGTAGCTGGACTTACTAGACTTATGTCTGACCTAGTTTTGTTTCGCCTCTTTTCTTCCGTTCCCCCCTCCCCCCTCTGGTTCTCAGGGAGGAAATGTTACCACTTAACTCAGTTTTCTTTTCAAGCTTGAAGATAGTCGACTTTTGCTTTGGACCCTCTCTTCCACTGCTATGGCTGGTTCATGCTTTATTGGGGAATAACATTGTTATTTTTATGCTTCTTTTATACTTGGAAGTTTTTAAATCAAGACTGAAGATCTATGTATTACTTTTAGTATGATTAAGACAACTGTTGTAAAAGCTTGACTGAACCACATTGTTAATAAAATGACTTTATTTTCCGATGTTTTATTTTGTCTGTCTTGTAATTTATCTGCATCTTTTACCTGTAATGCTCCACCGAAGTTAAGGCATTCCCTTTGTGAGTGACCTTAACGGAGGTGGGGTGTTTCAAAACTTGTATGTCGTTATGAAAATGTAGTATACGTAGCAATTTGATATTTGTTTATGTAAACAAAAGGCAAAATCTCTAAAGTATAAATAACAATAAGTGTTGAAAATTTAGATATGTAACGTGAAAATAATCTAATTTTATCATGAAATGTGGAAGCTTGTCGCTACGTTTTAAATCAGTTGGCACAATCGATACGGTAGCAGTAACCATTGCATTGTACTTGACGTTGAAATGTAAAATGTTGAATTAGATTAAAAAATTTAATATTTGAAATTTAACAACCTTGAAATATTCAACTTACAATTTGACTTAAGAAGAAATTTAATTTAATTTATTTAGTTTTGCAATATAAATAGTGCAATTTAAATTGAGAACATTATTTTTGTGAAACAATCGTTCAGTATAATTTGATTTTGGAATTCTAATACGCGGTCGATTGAATAAAACAAAGAATTAGTATGCGAAATGAAATACGCATAATATTCGTTCCGGTTAAATTAACTTATAAGTAGGTAAATTTTGATTTAAAACTCGTAGCCAATATAGTTGTATACTTCATTCCATCAAATGTGCACTTCCTATTTTAGGCTAACTTTATGTTTAAACTATTTGTTCTCGTTCAACACACTTTATAGTCAAAACCAAATCTAGCAAAATCTGGTAAAATCTCAACTCAAAAGATTTGGTCTGAACACTTGAATATTTTATACTGGAATGTATTGTCGTCTGTCTTTACTTCTCTGAAAACAAATTTTGCGTCGATATCTTCTCTGTTGAATAAATCATCATAACAATCATAGAATTAAAACCACGCGTCTGCTTTATATCCTTGTTCCCCTCTCCCCTTTTCTCTATTTTACCGTGCCTCTTCCTCCTTTAAAAATGCGAGAGGAATCACAGAAAAAAATCAAAAAGGGGGAAATCCACAATCCTTCTGAATTAAAAATCAAGACCTCCTCTTTAAATTTGAAGGGTTCTTCCTTCCATAATGACCGATGTTCATCCCAACTCCACCCGAGAGCCTCCTCCCTTCGCCGTTCATTGCTTAACACCACCAGACAGTGCGCGATTCCCTCCTTTCAATCCAACTCTATCGACAAGCTAGATCTTTGATTACCGCAAGTTCGCACTGGAACTCGTGCCCTCCAACCAGCATAGCAACTCGTTCACTGATCCACGTCTCGGCTATTCCCTCATCGCGCTTCACCCAAACTACCTAACGTCGACAATCTAAGGCGCGCCCCTCCACCAATGAGCTCCGGCCATCTCGAGAGTTCCTTTCCTCTCTCTTCGTTCCAACTGAAAAAATCGTTGGATGTCGGTCAGTCCATCAGTGGCCACCGTGTTGGCCACCATCTAGGGTACCTCGACCAAGCCACAACGCTGGTAGCCTCCATTTGGCTATAACTTGGCATCCCGGAGGTCATGCACCCCAAGTGTTTGTGTTAATGCCTGAAAGGTAGATAGTGGGTTTTGGGCATGCAATTTGAAGTCTGAGTTAGCATTTCGCTTTGCTGGCCTGTCAAAGATCCAGACTGAAACCTCGGTATATTTATTTACCTCGTTTGTTTGATAAATAAATAATAAAAGAAATGTATATGAATATAATACGGTGGAGTTTGGTTTGGTTTACGTCGAAATTAGGATTCACAGTTAAGACTGGGCTTCTTCGTGCTTGGAAATAAATAACTATTTATGCACATATATACAATTGTGTATATGCATATAAACTGATTCAAGTTCGTCACATTGGATATTGAGTTAGCTCCATCCTTTGTCAGTTTCATATTCTCCTTCCAGCCGCGAAAGATGAGTTTTTCTCACTTATAGACTAACTGATTATTAAGTGAATTAAGCACTTGAAATGTTGAATAAAATGTTAGGGTGCTCTAGATTTGTTTGCTTCGTGGTTGTGCATGTGCGACACACACAGTTATATCATATGGAACAATATGGATTTATGCATGATACGTTATGTTATTTTCTCACCATGCAAGTCCCCCTTAGATTAGAAAACATTACGGGTTGAAATGATACATACCTGAACCCCTTGTGTATTCGAATCGATTTGGGATGTGGGTTGAAATGATATATACCCGTGATTCGAATATTTTAAAGAACGGATTGAAACAATAAATATTCATGTCACTTGACCATAGGATAGAAAATTTTATACGGACACCGTGGTCAATAAAATAAAATAAATATTTTAAATTGCCTTATCGATTTGAAATTTTAATGCAAGTTTCCATATAGCGCAAAGAAGTATTTAAAGGAAATTTTGTTCAAATTTATCTTGAATCAAATAAGAAATCCCACTTGCACGTAAATTGTTTTAAGGAAATTATAAGGGTTAAAATTTAAGTTAAATTTATGGATTCTACATACAGTATGTGTTTCATGTAATATAAGTTTAAAAGCATGAGAATCTAAATTTGGTGATTCAATGTTCAAGGATTTCAAATACTTGTTAAACGCTTTAGAACTTATTTTAATATATATATATATATATATATTTCATCAAATGAATTCTTACCATTTTAATGTAAAAAGAAATTATCAAAATATAAATTGTTAAATTCAAGTATAGGATCAAGCCATGATGAATTTGAGTTTTGATAGCTAATTTGGAATTTAACAAAACATCCTTTGGTTAATAATGTAACAGCCCGCAAATCCGTACCCTTTGAGTTGACTAATAACACCACACGTCCAACCCAAATGGCACAGAAATACGAATCATTAGTAGAAAGAATTTAGAGGATGAGGAATCGAAAGAAAGAAAAGTTAGAATAGAAGAAAAATGAAGAACACAAATCTCACAGCGGAACGAATAAAATATATTAAATAACATAACTTTTGAAACACAAATCAGTAACTGTATATACATACCATTATCAGAGCACGACAGTTATTCCTGGAACAATTATAAATACCTGTTTCCAGATACAACATAATACACAGCGGAAATATGATAGTCTATAGCTAACTGGTGAAGCCCCCAGCTTCCCGCTCTTCTAAGTGAATCTGAAAAATCCCGACTACTTGACTGCCGTACAAATTTGGGGACCCAAGAGTTTAGGGAAAACAAAAACAAAATAAAATCTGGGTCAATCATGTGACTGGTGTGAGTAAACTCCAATCATTTGTTTAACTTTAAAAATCCTTTTGAAAGAAATGATAATCGTAAGACCGATCCACACATAAACACGCATGGTTTTTACCTTACAATATCCCAAAATATTTTTGATATCAATCCAGTGATATTATAATAATGTCTACATCAAATAAATAGAATCTAGCAGAACGCTTGCATCTCACGCTCCACATATAATATAAAATCAAAAACCGCATGGCGCTTATTGGAGATTGGATTTCCAACATGACAAGGTATGGAACCACCTTCCGATAATGTATCTCTAGAGGGGAATACACTGGGTTCAACAAGAACATCTTGCAACCCGGCCCACACATGACCGACCACTCATTTCGTTTAAGTGTATCGAATGTATATCACCAACAGTTGGGATCAGCAACCGTTTCCCGAAAAGGGATAGTATCGATAGACTAAAGAAGTAAAAGGAATTTCTCTAGATAGGTGATTATACATCCTAATGGAAGCAACCCACATAACCATGTTGTCTGCCCGATTTTTGTCATTTCCCGGTTGTTGAGGCCTGAGGCTACAATTTCTTATCATTCATTGATACCACAATCACTTTGAATGTCACACTGTCAGATCCGCTAATCACTAATTAATTTTCACAAATATATTCTGGATATTATGCTAAGGGAATAAATCTGTTGCCACCATATATATTTGTACAGACCAACATATTCGATCATTGGAAATACTCTGTCAGACATTCGTCCATATACGTTCGTTCAACGACTAAACGAAACCGAAGACAAAATTTATATTAATAGAAAAAGTCCTTGCACTTTACTCCATCTTCGATTATCTTTATATAATCTGATTCGCAATGCTACTGCCAATACAGAGTGGTTCTCGGATAATAATCCAACCGGTCTCTCCATATTGACAACGATATTGGCAAACACTTCGATAGTCGGTTATTTAACTATCGAAGAAAAACAAACATCCATTCCAACCATCAAACAAATCACTAGGCCTCTTAATTAATATTTTATCAATTAAATCACTACTTAAATTCCTTACAAATATTTGTTAACCAAATATTTTCAATTATCACCTTGGCCTTTTCGCTATTTGGAAAACATTTCCGTATATCACCTTCTTTTATTTTCTATACGTAGAAAATATCTTCTATTTACAATTGGAAAACATTCCAATTATTTATCTCTTTCACGCCCATTCATTTCTATACTCATGAAATATTTATTTATTATATTTCCACAATTCCACTTCCTTGGGTTAAAACGAATGTTGTTAAAACATCGTTACAACAACCCAAATTACCGCATTTGACTAACTCTTATTCAAACATTTCTCTTCGAGACTGGATCTTGCTATTAATCGGTCAAAAATGAAATCAAACAAGTTGGGGTATAACCACCTCTCAGACCTTGACTGAAAACATCCTTAACTTCAAAATGGACAAGCCACTTACCTCGAATAATCAACATCATAAAACCAATTATTCATTTTTAAACCCGCATACATTTCTCTTTCTAATTTTATCTGATTTAATTATAGATTTCCTTTTTGTTTATAATATTCTACTTTTAAGTTCGTTTCCTTATCGAATTCTATATATATATTGATATATAGATTTCTAATTATCAAATTATCTTAAAAATATTCTAACTCTTTAAATTTTCGGAAAATTTCGCCATAACCTCCTTTGTATCGACAAATAGTTCAAACCTCAACTCGCCTCTCTAGGCCCTTTCGATTCAAAAAGAAAATCAAAAAGCCAAGTGGCTTGCCGATTCGGCGCATAAAATCTCATATGGAATTTAAACGTGTACCCTTTTGTCTGGCACTAAATTTATAAACTTCATACACTTCATTTCCATACCTGCTTAACACATATCAAAATATTCCAATTTGGCTTCAACTCAATCCATTCGTCTTAACCCAATTCGCTAATTTATTTTCTAATTAGCTATTTTGCCTATTTCACTTTCTATTTAAACGTATCACGTTCAAATATAATTTTAACTTGATTGTAACAAATCGGATTTCATTTCCGGTTCAAGTTTCATATTCGATTTCGAATATGAATATAAAAACCCCTTTTCTGATCCAAGGCCAAATTTTGTTTCAAAATCATTAACTAATTATTCTTCAGATTAGTTAATTATATTCAACAATTAAGCATCTAATTTGATTTTGTTTCAAAAATCATTTCATTACTCCACTAGAGTTCACATATATTTTTCAACTTAAATTTGAATTTTTTAAAATAGAAACTCGGATTTTATTCGCTTAAAATCCTTTTATAAACTTAAATAAACCGTTATGGTTTTTAAATGGTTATGGCGCTGTTTTTTTGAAAAATTGATTTTGATATAACTCAAAATATATACGACGAAATTCAGAATTTTCTCTCCCATTAGAAAACTATTATCTAATTGGTCCTGACGGTTCTTGTTTCAAAGATTTTCGACTTAAATTGAGTCCTGTATACTCAATTGAAGTTCGAATCGTCAATTTACGAACTGCCGCGCTGCGGCGAGTTCGTTTTAATTATATTTTTATATATAAACGTTTAGCTTTGTTTATAATTAATTCGACTCCATTCTGATATACTTTTAATATATATCAAATCAGTTTCCCAATTCAACATAATATTTTCGATTATCTATAATTGTCGATTTTTCCTTACTCGGTAATATATTTATTTATACTTCGATCTTCTAAATCTAATTCCAATTCCTTTTATAAATAAATTATTTATAAAATTCGATATAATCGAATTTCAATTATAAACCCGTTGATTTTTTCTTAATTCAGCTTATATACCGAATTCCGAAATATAATCAATCGTTTGGTTTCACAACACTTCCCAACTTACTTTTAAATTCCTATTTGAATTTAAATGGTTTAAATTTTCCGAATGATAATTTATTTCACCAAATTTATAACACTATCTATAAATTCAACTTCCTTGTTTTATATATTTAAACAAGTTCCTTTTTCAAATTTCTCTTTGAAACTCCATCCCTTTGATATTCCGAATTGCGGAATGAAAACGTTGTTCCCTTTCAAATAATTTCAAATACTATCTTTTAATTCAGATTTGAATTTAAATATTAAAATTATTTCTTGATAATTAATTCATTATATTTATAAACACCATTTTATAAATTTCCTTGTTTTATATTTAAACAAGTCTATTCCGAAATCTATTAAAAGCCAAAATCTTATTTTGGAAATTTCTGTTTATAATATCTTATATATATAATACCCAATTTATTTTCATATTCAATTTAACTTCTATTTAAATAAATTTGAATTAGTTGGATCCAAATCATAAATTCGTACGGATTTATTTTAGTTCAATTTTTATTCTGAACATCAAAATAAATTCCATCGTTTATTTCTTTAGAACGATTTCCCCATTTCTATTTTTAAATTCTCTTTTGAATTTAAATATTCAAATTATCCAATGATAATTTTTCCACTTTATTTATAAACATTGTTTATAATTTCACTTCAAATCTCATATTATAAATTTATAAACAACGTTTATAAATTCACTACTTGTTTTATTTATTCAAAACAAGTTAATATATTTAGCCCTTTCGAAATTCAAATTATATTTTAGAAAATAGTTTTTTCCATTAAAAATATGAAATATCCTTTTTCAAGATATTTTTATATATCAACATTTTTGAGCCAGTGACATTCAATAATTCAAAACACTCAATTTATCAACCATAGGTTTTCAAATACATCATATATAACAATATATGTGATAACAAACAAACAATAATATTTTTGAGGAATCCAGTTGGATTCCTCCGACCAGTTTTCCTGCATCCACAGACGTTAGCCAACATAAATAATACCCATCCTGCTTCAAGGCAGGATATCGCGGTATAGAAGGTCATCCACTATCATAGCGTGGGGCATACAGGGTCATCCGCTAATGATACTGCGGGCATCCGCTAATGGTATTGCGGGAACTATCCAATCACCAATATATATATAATAACCACAAACACCAAGCCTATATAACTAATATATTTATAATATAGACATAATAAAATTTCAACACATCCAAACAACCAACAAGGAATTATTTTAATGAATAAAATAATTCTAAATAAAAATATGAGTGAGATTTACTCACCTTGTTTTATTTTTGCTGAACGCAATGGAGCCTATTATATAGAGTTTTCTATGATTCTCCATACATCTTTTCAATTGCTTAACCTTGTAAAACAAATAAAATTTTGATTATCGACTTATACTAATTTTACTTAATTACCGACTTACAAGATTTTAAACATAATTAGCTAAACTAAATTAATTATGTAAATTTACCTTAATCCCTATTTTTATGCTACTCTTCTTCTCTTTCACACAATACATAAGAGTAGAACATCATGACTTTATCCACTACAACTCAAATACCACAGCAATTGATAAACCTCTTCAGTGTGTATTTTTTTTTCTTCTGAAACTTCCCTTCCTCCATAACGAAATACTTCTGCCTGTTTCTTTTCCAAGTGAAAATACGGCTTCCCATTTATCACCATATGTTATGTTCATCTCGTCGCCTCCACATTCTTAAATCACAAGCTCCGAACTTCAAATCTCCCCGTTGTCGAACTCCACTTGCCCATCATCACATCAGCAACTCAACGCCACCCTATAGGTTGCGATATTTCCTTTTTCCAAATTTCCCCCATCCTACACTGCTCGAAACGCACCATTCCAGAATATCGATGCGCACACCTCCTTCTTCCCTCCTTGACGTCGCACTTCCCCCCGAATCCTTCGAACAAACATCGCGACTACCTTTAATACCTTCAAAACAAGATCAGCCTTCCTCTTGCTTCAACCCTACGTCGATGGGTTCGAGTTCGAACTTCTACAGTAACCGTCGTACCAAACCGAATACCACAATCCTCAATGAAATTGCTTCCAGAAATCACGAGCTCGACAAACGTCCCTGAACCCCTGTCACCGCTCTAATATTAACTCGAATCCACCCTCAAACCCCTACTAAAAAATTGCGACTGCTACCCATGCACCAGTGCGATTGGATTTCAAGCAAAAAGGGAAAATTTGATTTGCCAAAATGAAATCGATTTTTGAATTTTTTGAACTGAACATAGCGCAGCCATTTTGAAATTTTAGTTTTGAAGTTCTTGAGCTCTTTTGGAAATGGACGAGGTAAAGGATTTGGATAGAACGGCCATTTCATTTTATTCAGAAACTCTATTTTTTTGCCGATGAAATTAGAAGGAAACAAGGAGGTATATTGCGTTACTTAAGATTGAAGAAAGGTAGGTAGGTCAGCGCAAGGTACAGATATAGGTAGGCTTAAGTACAACATATTAAGTATCGATTTGACTTAAATTTAATGCGATTTGATTTCGATTTAACTTGATTCGATTTAAAGATATTTTTTTCTTTTTAAATAGATACTGATTTGATTTCGATCCTATCCACAATCAAGTATCTTGGGGTCCATTAATTTAAATCACGAACCGCTATTCTAGCGTACCGACCAACATTTCAATATAATAACCCTATTCTGAACTCAATAGTAAATATTCTGAAATTTAATTTCAACATATATACTATGTTAAATTAATACAATATAATATAATTTAAATTTAGAACTAATCATTTTCTCGATAATAAATTATTATTTTTATCGATTATATTCAAATAGAATTTATATCAGTCATCTTGATTGTTTTGATTCAGTTTTTAACTTCGATTTCAATTATATTTCGAATTAAAAAATTCGATATATTCTAAATTCAATTATATTCGATTATTAAATCAATAAATCAATATAAAAATTAATTTATATTATCAACTAAATATTTAAAACAAATATTAAATATTTAAAATTAATCAATCAAAAAAACTGGGTCGTTACAAATAACTTCAGTTGAAATGGTTTTAGGAATTATCTTAATGGAAATTCGACTTGATTATGAAATCTAGATTGGAAAAGAAATGGCGAGACATGGACTTAGGATTGGATTGGATTAATATTTTGAATAAAATTATAATTCCATAAAAGTAATTTTTCGCATTACTTGATTTTGTAAACATTCTTTTATAGAATATTTTGATCACTTTAACTATACAAATTTTATAATAAATTCAACTATATATATATGTATATACATTATTTTAATTTAATGCACGTACACTATTTTCAAAACTTACTTTTTCTAAATACATTTTATAAATTTAAATAAATTCTAATGTCTAATCCAGTCTAGTGAATCCAAATGATGAAACAAAGAATTTCAAGCAATAACGATATTTCATGAAAGTTGAAATTTAAAATCCAAAGGTCGATAAAGAAAAGGCGAATATTGGTTTTATAATCTTAATCGAACCAAGGCTAAATGACTTGAGTAATTGATTTTGGGGCAATATTTGAAATAAACCGATTTGTGATACTTGAAATATGATTTCAAATTTAATGGTCATAGTGTGAAAAATGTAAACGTTCGGTTGTTAAAGAGACCAGAGTCGGTAGATGTCATACTCACTGTCAATACTGATACCACTTTAACAACTGTGTACGCGGTGGAGTTCCAAAACAGAATTAGGATGGTATGGAGGCGATTACTGGATTTGAAGAAAGAGAACGCTGATGGATTAGCCTTGACCTTCGGGTCATAATTAAAATGACTAAAACAGGAGCCATGCCCTGGTTAAGTGAGGTAGCGAACACGCTTCTTCAGTACCATCTCTATTACCGTGTGATTGATTTGGGGCGCCTTTTTTGATTATGGGAGTGTTGTTCAAGGTGGGCGGTAGTGGCTGCTATGCGTTACCACAGGCCCGAGAGTCGCAATCCGGTAGAATCCTACCATGGGTATTCCTCGTGTGCCTTGTCATATTATCCCTATCGAGCCCTTACGATTTTGATTTGTACCGTACCTATGTAGTTTCCTCTAATGCCATCGGTTTACGGTGGGTTTACGGTACTGTATAGACTACGGTATTATAAACGGTGTAAGCATAAAAATTTAGTCTTGCTTACGCTATTTTCATTATATTTACTTTAATGAATAGACATTACAATAATAGCGTATTATTATACAGATATTAGTTTCGCGGATCCTTAGTGGATGATATCTCAAACATCCTTTAAATTATTGTACATTTCAGTGGACACTTCGTTTGAGTTAATTCACTTATATGAGACTGTTAGTCCTGACTCGTATATATCGTTTGTTTTATTCTTTGCAAAATGCCCAGGTCAGACCGAGCGTTTCAGCTTGGAGATTTATCTGTTAGAGTATGAGATCCGTTGGAGATCCATCTATCTACCATGTCATATGCAGTGATGCCCATCTCTGCTCATTACCGAATATTAGTATGGTTCTATATTCAGTCTTCCGCTGATTCTATATTTAGCATGTACTCTAATAATATGTAAATTTAAAGGATTTTGTAACATTGTATAAATTTTTCTTCCGCTGTGAGATATTCTGTGCCTATGATTCTATGATGATTTGTATTCCAACTTCATAAGCAATAACAATATGTCCTTTTGAACGGTTTGAGTTGGTTTAATTACCGACTTGAGGCGGTCAAAAAGCCAGGTCATTACAAATAGATAAGTGAACTGTAGTTTAATAATGGTAAATTAACCAATACATGAACACATTTAAAATCTATTGCACTGAGACTTTGACAGTGATTGAAACTTTATATAATTGATACTTCAAATCTGCTAATTCATATATCAACATTCACATTTTTTAGTTGATAATGAAAAAATGATTCATGACAACTTATTTACAACAATTATCATTAATTTGACATTTTTTCAGTGCTATGTTTACCGGCAATAATGGTAAATTTACCACTATCATGTTGATAGCAGGATGTAGCTAAATACTGATTTTTCAATTGTTTAATAATGCTGTAGTGATGTAAATTTTCTGTTATCATAACATCCCTACTCTTGATAAACCTTGATTTGTCTAGGTAATGAAATAAAATGACCTTCAACAAATGTTAAATAATAAAATTCAAACCAGGATACAAATCAAACCAGAGTTCTAGAGAATCTTTATTCGAAACATAACATTTTTATTTGAATCTGCTTTGGCAAAAATCATAAGTTTTTTTTTGGGTCGAAAATCATAATTGATAATTAAATGAAACTTAATAGAGCATGTTATCCAATGAAATCTACAAAATAGTCTAACAAAAGCTGCAATAATATCCATGTACATCGTATCATGTACAATGATTCGTCATACTACAATAATTTCAGTGTAAATGCCAAATATTTTTTGAGAAAGAAATAAAAAAAACTTATGTAGGAAAAGATAATACAAAGGAAAGGATCCTCTCCCATACTCACCTACATAATTTAGAGTTGATCAGCCAATGATATCTCATAATCAAATCTTTAACTTATAAAATAGAAATCACGTGGAATTACCTTTAGAGAAGAATAATCCGTGAATGTATGCAACATAAATAATTGTGACTAAAAATATTATAAAAGTTATCATGGTGTAAACAAATTATTATATTAGTGGTGAACATCTGTATATTTTAAGCAAGAAAGCTAAGACTACAACTTCTAGCTAGAATATATATAATAGTGTTTTAATATATATGACACAAACTCCCAGCCATGTTTCCCCGTTGACTCTCTCTTAACCTCTGTACTCGATATATATTTGTATTAAATGTGTTTTACAACTTTCAGCTACAGCAAAAATACCTAGCATAATCTTGTATTTTAATATATGCTTAATCACCAAGTTTCAAATAAAAATCTTACTTTATATGTTCCCTTTGCTTTTCCAACCCAGTGCCTCTTCCATAACTAGTGGAAACCATGTTTGAATTACCTTGCTCCCTCATCTTCTACATTTATTTCTATTTGATGACAGGCTAGTTTTTTACTATTTGTTTAGATTATGACCATATACAACGTCCAATATTTAAAAAAAATACAAACAGTGCATAGTTGAATGCAAGTGGTAGGATAAGCATAACAAACATTTCCCGCCTGCATTTCTTGAGCTAACGTATAGTCCTTACAGTCTATAGTTTGAAATACTTTTAATTACTTCATTAGTACTAGACATTCAGAAATGTTATTTTAACTTTAATGTCATGTGTATAAAATAATCTTTACTTACTATAGGTTCTTTTTTAATAACCATAAACATTGAAAAGGCCAGCATCAAGGAAAGAAACAAGTCAAGCAAAACAATATGGCATACTAGAACATTTTGAACACAAGAAATCACTTAAGCTTTATAGTAGGCTTCTTTGCAACAGATCTAGTAGTGACAGGCGATTTGATTCCAGCTTCGTATTCCAAACGTTTCTTCTTAATGGGAATAGTTCTTAATTCAGTTCCATGAGCAGCACCATGACTTCTTCCACGTCTCTTTCCACCTCTTCATTATGAATTCCTCAGCATTACGCAATATTTATTCACCAAGTCTTTTCACTACTTCCTCTTCTATAAATTAAGCTTCCTTTCAATTGATTCAGCAGATCTTTGAGCCAATTCCTCTTCAGTAGGTCCTTTAGCAGCATGATGCGTTTCCTTAGGTGTAATTGAAGTCTTTCAAGGTTCCACAACAGGTTCAGTTATCTTTACAAAAGCAGCATGTGTTTTCTTTCTCAAGAGCAGCTTGTTTTCCTTTATCCACAAAAGGTTCAGCAGCAAGTTCTGCAACAGGTTCAGTAACTTTTTGAGCAATAGGTTCAACAGCAGGTGTCTTTTCAGGAATTGTTGCCATGGATTTGTTGTCATGTTATAAATCATTATTAGCATGGATTTGTTGTCAGCAACATAAGATAATATAATTTTTTTGGGAAAGAGCCCATCTTGTATTAAATAACTTCCAAGTAAACAATAAAAATAAAGAAGCCAGGTAGGTAGGTTAATAATTCGATAAATTTTATATAACAAAGTTTGTTGAAATAAATTATGGCAAATTCTATTTCAGCCCTTCTTTTTAGGTAGTAGCCCCCCAAAAAATAAAAAAAAGCAGTGTACCCATACAATTAGTTAGTAGCCCCCCCATTATTTCCAATATTACCCTTACTTTTCACTTCACGTTAACTTCTCTCCATCTATACATATTTTTTTCTCTCCATCTCACACACGATCTGTTTTGTCTCAGCTACACTACTTCCATTTCAATTCATCGTGATTTCTTCAACCTTAATCATGAAATCAACCAACCAACCACGCTCATCAATCATCAACCAAGGGAAGAGAAGAAAGGTAATTTACATTAGGGTTTCACGAATTGATGTCTGGGTAATTTGTATGATTGATTACATGATGTTTGGGGGTTTCAATTACACACAATAGCGATTAGGGTTACCACGGTTGTGGGTTTCAAGAAGTAGTTGCGTTTAAGAATTTGGGTTTTCTATATTTTTTTTATTTTTCCAGGTTACCAAGGAGGATACATACGAGGTTAAGAAAAAACCACGCATAGTTACAACGGGGTAATGAAGAGAATCACGTATAAAACATACGTGGAATTTTGTTTTGCCTCGGAGATGTTATACAAGGTTTTGGTTTCTACCACGTATTTATTCTCCGTAGTAGCCTATAATGTTTAAAAAAAAATTATGCGACGATGACTTTAACTAAGTCAATCTATTTTTTAATTTATAGATGCCTCGTCGTAAAGCAATGACTGCTTCAAAAAGAAAAAGAAGAGCGGAGAAGGCAGCCTAAGGCATAAGTGGAGACATGAATGTGGGGACGGATGAAGAGCGACACGATGAAGCTGAGGATCAGTTCAGAGTTGTAGTAAGGGGAAGTGAAGGTCGGACAGAAGTAGAAGAACAACACGATGAAGAAGAGGATAAAGAACAGCAAGATGAAGAAGAGGGTAATGAAGAAGAAGGTGATGAAGAAGCTTTAAATGAGAAAGGAGGACCAAGAGTCAATGATGTGATTAGAGAGTTTGATACTCATGTAGCTTCTATGATATGGCTCGATCAAGTACAAGGCTATTATTTATATTAAACTAAATTATAATTGTTTCAGTTTTATAACTTTCCTATAAATTTGTGTAGGACCGAGGACCACTAACATGTGTAAATCATGCTCAAAAGGTATCGGAGTAGAAGATACCGGATGATGCTACTAGATTTAAAGTCGTCGTTGAGATGTCAGGTTTATATCCCATTGTTAGAACTTGCTACAAGAACGCCAATAAGTACTTGATATTGGATTTCGTAGAGCGATGGTATCCAGAGACTAACACTTTCCATCTTCCATTTGGTGAGATGACAATTACTTTTGATGATGTCGCGTCTCTATTACACATTCCAATTGAAGGCAAACCGATACAGAGCATGACATATGACAAGGAACAGGCGGTTAGCCTTGTTCACAAGTATCTTGGAATTTCAAAACAAGTAGCTAGGATTGAAATGAATGACCGTGTTGGTTATAAGCTAAGTTTGTCTGCATTACATGGTGTATTTGAAGATGTAAGCAATGAGTGGACCGATCAAGCTATTAGATGTGCCGCTCGGGCGTATTTGTTGTTTTTGCTCGGCAACACGTTGTTTGCTGATAAAAGCAAGACTCATGTCCACATCTGCCTTCTGGAACCACTTAAACACTTGGATTTTGTTAGCACATACTCTTTGGGTTCGACAGCACTTGCTTTCTGTACAGGCAGCTTGGATTAGCAACTCGTATGGGAGCGAAACAAATTGTCGGATTTCTTTATTTACTTGAGTCGTGGATATTTGAGCATTTTCCGTGCTTTCATCCATCAACAAATCTTTACTATAAGAATTTTCCACGTGCTGCTCGGTGGAATTCGTCTATAGATTGTGGCGCTTCACCAGTTGAACTTCGTATATTCCTTGGTAACATTCAAGAAGATCAGGTAAATTACTTCATTTCACAAATAACTAATAATTATTTATTACATGTAGTGGTAATAATTTTCTACATCTTTGAATAGTTTATATTTGATCCTAATATTTACGCACGACGCTATCATCTGTTTCATCCCATATCTTGGTATAGTGGTTGCATTCTCTGTATGAATGTTGTAGAACCATATCATCCCGTCAGAGTACTCAGGCAGTTTGGCAGAGTTCGGAACATTCCCGCGGCACCTACTCCTCCTGTAGCAACAAATGCACACCGTGGTATTAATTCTACAACATACACCCAAGTACGATATCAATTCTTGGAAAGTATATGGGAGAATTGGTACAATCATGTGATAGCAGAAGGGCGTAGATCAATACCACTACATCAATCCTCCTTGAGTTACACAAATGATTATACGGAGTGGTATAGAGAACACGGTGTCTTGCGTGTTCACAATCCGCTATACCAACCGGATAATGTTGTGCTTGGAGCTCCACATTTTCATCCTACCTACAATCAGTTATACTCGGTATGTTTCAATTATTTATTTACTTTAGATTTGTTTTCCCAGGATAATATTCTTTTTTAATTTTTTTTCTAGCTCAACACAATGTTTTAATGTTAGTTTGATTTATTTCTATAGACCATTCAAGACATGCATGGGATGTTGAATGAACCAAACCCTCAAATTGATATGCTCGGATTGCCATTGGACGCTACTATAGGCCTCAAGTTTAATTGTTGTTTAGTTTAAGTTTGATGAACGTTTATTTTGGATGTGATATGTAATGTAACTATTTTAATGTTTAATTTGGATTGACATGTTTGATCATGTGATGTATTTTGGAAGTAGAACACTAATGTAATGGCTTTTGGACGCTATTAACCACGAATGTATAGTACGTGGTTCACTATTTAACCCCGTAGGGATTTTATGTGGATTATTGTAGTACCACGTTTTTACAGCCCGTGTGTGCCCAGAATTTAAAAAAAAAAAAATGTCGGCCGAACTGTATCAACAAATAACACTTACTGTACACACAGAATGAAAAACAAGAATACAATAATAATTAACAACACACTTTCCAATTGCCAAATAGTTTAATACAATATCCAAAGAATAAACAATTTCCCAATACATTCTCATTTCCTTAGACAAACAAAAGTACAACCAATCAAACATATGCCAACCAAACTATTTCCACTCTGCATACGAATTTCGTTCCTTCCAAGCTTGTCTCCTATCGTTGTAAACATGCTTCCAGTCGCTAGCATCCTAGTCTCGAGCCCTGAACCATTTTCTGTAAATATGTGGTACGGGATGTTTGTCCTCAAGTTTAACCTGTAAGTCATGAACCGTGAGGATTGAAAATATTCTTCATATTTTATAATCTATGAATATAAACGTTACATACCTGAACAAAATGATCTTGGTTGACAAAAGCTATCGCAATTTCTTTGCGTAGTACTGGTGGAGGTATCTTTCCTCTCAATGGTGGTATTGTCAACGTAAGCCTTTCACTAATGGTGAATAGCACAACATTGTATCTAGTTGCAATAATATATCCAACATTAGGCATTGACATCCACTTTTCCATCGGCGCAAAGTCTTCATCTTCATGTAAAAGGCTTTTGAGAATAGCTGAAATTCTACCATGTTCTACAAAAACTTTAACGTACAAACTCTGGTGTTCATATAGCTCGTTGTGCAATTCTGTTCTAATTTCGCTCCATCTAGATTCTCCTAATCTAAACAAAGCAACGACGCATCGATAACCACAATTACCGTCCGATCGAACGTCCACAATATCTGTGACAAAAGCCCTCATCTCTAATGGAATTTGATGTAGATACATTCTCATGCCTTCAGTTTGTTCGTCTAGCTGCAAATTTAATAAAGCAGGTTATTATACAACTCATGTGTATTCAAATAAAATGATTATTACCTTTTTTGGTTTACGAACAGGAAGCTTGTCCGTATGAGCTTTTTTTGAAGTATAAGAACTTTGGGAATAAACACTTTCAACAAGCTCAAATGACAAAGCCATCCACTTAGTCAAAGTATTAGAACTTTTTTGGCTTTCTCTTCCACGTGTCTTTATTTTGCTTTTCGGAGATGCAAGAGACGTCGTTCGCGGTTCTACAACTTCCAACATTTTTTTATAAATTTGCATTTGATACGGAGCATCCGTCTTTTTCACATCATTTTTCCATTTTCTCTGCTATGCCCGCATCTTTCTTTCCACTTATTTCAACAAGATGAAGTCTCGTCCAATGAACATCAACCATATCAAGCGATATTGCCATACCAGGTCTAAGTTGAGCTAACTCATGTGCACAAGGCAATCCATGTGTTCTACGAAGAACACATCCACATAACCTTTCTTCTTCACCAACATCTTTTACTCTCTGAAGTTCGAAATGCAACAAATCAAGTGCCTTAATAGAAACAAAGCCTCGTAAATTTCTGAACTTTCATATATAGAATATGTGCTTTACTTTGGTTAGACTTTGCTCAAATGATGCTTTAAGTTTGGCGGAAGAGAGTTCCAATAATGCATGCATCTTCTTGCAGGCTTGTTCGAAATTGCATAAGCTACTAGCTAAATGTTTCTTCAATTTTGAATGAGCAAACTCAGCCCTGCATTTACACATGTACATAAGTTAGAACTAATCACAACAATTATTCTTTGAGTAATTATTACAACAATTAGTAAACAAAATTACCGATTAGACGTGTAATTTCCAAAATGCTTGTAGTCGTCAGTCCATGCTTACACAAATCTGTCTTTATAAGTATCCAACCATATCTCGTGAATATACTTCAAAAGTAAAGTATGGCTTGCATACTTTTCGTGCAACACTTGTAAATTCTCATTATATGCAACAATATTTTTTGAACACACTAATTCATTCCAATCAAATAAGAAAGACTTCTTCTCTTCAAGCTCCATACCTTTTACTTTTTTTTGCATATATGTGAGAATATTATTTTTAATATGCCACGTGCATAACATATGAGCAGACTCAGAAAACACAAATTCAATAGCATTAACTAGTGTCGTTTTTCTATCAGAAATAAAGACTGATGGCATTTCTACTTCACAATCAACCAACACTGATTTCAACCTCTCTAATGCCCACATATAATTTTCCTCTTTTTCGGCAACTAAATAAGCAATGGTTATAAAAAATGTAAGATCCATGCAAGTAACTCCAACAATCTCAAGTAACGACATTTTGTATCTATTGGTTTTATACGTACAATCTAATATGATAACCCTGGGAAATGTACGTAAAAAATCCAAACTAACAGGATGTGCCCAAAAGATATCTTTAATAATATCAGTACCATCTAATGTCTTATGATGCCATTCAAAGTAATCAAACTCTTTCAACTTACTAAGCAAGTATTGAACTTGTGATCGCCCTGCTCGTTCAATAGCATTCTGTGCTTTTATCACATTGTTGATTGTTTTAATTGTGGTAGAATTTGAAGTATCATTTCGTTTAATGGTGGCTAAAATTTATTTTGGCTTTACCAAATTCTTATGCATCTCTATAACTAACCTGATCTCAGCTTCGGTTAGTTGACCAATATACGAGTGACCTTCTGTATTTTTCAATTCGGAATGATTGTGAACACCATTGACAACATGCAATCGCCAATCATCTAAAGTTCCAAGTCTCTCACGTTTCGGTCTAAATGGGCAATTGCATTTTTCGGTACCCGTAAGTCGGAGATTTTTCGGCATAAAATCTTTTCGCTTCCTGTAAATGCCACTTCGTTCACAAGCAAACGTGATTCTTGGTTTCTTGACTGAAGCACCAGTATCTGATTTCAAGATTATAATAACAAAACCAAGACTCTTTCCAGTATCACGAACCCAATCAACTAATTTTTTCTGTGAAGGATATATCTGCATTTAAGTTGTTATATAAAATGTAAGTATTCGCGATTTATTTCAACGTTAATCAAAGAAAACGTACATCATAAGTCGTGAACTCATTTGAATAATCCAATACTATCTCATCATCCTTTTCTTCATCACTAGAGAATGCTACAATCTGCATAAAACAAATACAACAAACTTTAAATTCAAACCAGAAAAATATAACTTACCCAATTCTACAAACCAGTGTGGTATATAATAAAACCACGTTTAATAAATACGTGGAATATACCACGTACTGCTTGTACGTGGTACTACCTATTTCCACGTAGTCATACTACGTGGTTCTCTGTACATCCCAACATTTTTTATACAAGGTTCATATACTTTCCTAGGAGGTTCCTACGTGGTTTAATGCAAATTCACTCAAATCGTACTACATCGGTTGTATTTGAAAAGTGAAAAAAAACCTCAAATTCTAAATTTTTCTTCAATTACCTGCTGCGATTGCGATGAGGAATCATCTTCTCCTTCAAAATCCATTGTATTCTTGTTTGCAAATCCAATTTTCCTTGAGTGATTTGAAATCTAGGGTTTTTTGGAGGTTAGGTGTTTTTACTAACAGTAAAATTACGTTGTTCTGATTTTAGATGAGAAGATAACTCTTAAGGGCACTTTAGTCATTAAAATTTTAATTTTTTAAGGGGGGCTACTAACTAAAAACAAGGGTTGAAATAGAATTTGCCATAAATTAAAAAATGTTTATGACCATCAAACTTATTAGCAACTTAAGGAAAGTTGTTAAACACATTAAGATAATAAATAGTTTACAAAGTTGCGCAAGTAGTATTTGAAATTAGTTACACGTCATGGTAATGAAGTTGGCTGAAGTTAAAAAATGAAATAATTCTTAGGATCCGTAGTTGATTGATGTTGTAGCAGTGAATTTTCAAATGAAAAAAATGGATATATTATTATTTTATCAAGTTTTAGAGACGATAAACTTATGATGTAACAACCCGAATTTTAATAACATGTTAAAACTAGAAATCAGGGTATAATTAAATTTTAAAATGAGAATCAGGGGAAACGGGTTGCGCCATTGCGTTCGTCTCGAAATTCTTCTTGGAAATGAGTTAGAGTTTGCGAGAATCGGAGTCCGTGTGAGGGAGATATGACCCTCTGAAGTTTCAGGAATTTTCAGAATAAAAAACAGCTCGAAATTCGAATTCAAAATTTGAATTCAAACTCCAGAACAGGCTGGGCGGGAAAACTCCCGCCCATGGACCAGGTCGACCACAGTGTCGACCTCCCAGGGACCAGGTCAACCATAGTGTCGACCTGGGGGTCGACCTGCCTCCCGAACCCACTTTTTGAACTAGATGCGTTCTGATGTATTTAGATTCATTTTCTGTCCAGATTCGTCTGCCTAATCCTATATAAACAGCCTCCTTGCCTCATTTTCTTTACAACATTCTTCTCTAACCTTATGTTGATTAAATTCTTGATGGACATGGCTTCTTCTTCTTCCTTTAAATTAAATTAATTAAATTAAAACGCGAAGACTATTCCTTGAAGACTACGGCTAGGAATTGCATATTTGGGGATTTGCTTCTACAATCAAATCAGAATTCATCGATTCAGCAATTCGACGACTAGTTTATAGATTCAACTTCTGCATCTCAATTTCTTAGACCACGATCTGTAAGTTCAAGTTACTTTCAGATAAAAACTGTAAACTTAATATCCATGTTGTAAATTGGAATTGGATCTATGTATGATAATTGATTCATATCTATTCTTGTTCATCCTGGATCTTGACTTTCGTGAATATTGCTTTGGGCTTATTCATGTTGTAAACCAAACTCTTTCATGACTATAACCTTGACATGCCTATGACGTTGAAACCATTGTTAATGGCCTAAGACTATGCCTATGACTGTGAACATAAGACTATGCCTATGCCTATAATTGTGAACATAAGACTATGCCTATGCCTATGATGGTGAACGTAAGACTATTGCCTATGACTATGACAAGGACAATTGTGGCTAATCACCTATGACTCTTGACTATGAGAATTATTACCTATGATTATGAACATAAGGCTATTATCTATGACCATGATTTTGTAACTATTACTGTTAATTGCCTATGACTATTGCCTAGAACTATTTTGGATAATTAACCATGACAATTGTGATTAATCGCTTATGGTTCTTAATTGTGAGATTTCTACCTATGACCATGACTATGACTATTGGGGTTAATTACCTGAGACTATTATAGTTGATTGTTCATGCCCATAGTTGAAACCCATGTTGTACACCAAATTTGCAGTTTGTTGGATCTCATACCTACGGTGTAACTTGCTTAGTTTATTCGCTATTATGTACACCTAAACCATTGGATCCATTATCCTTGTATTTGGCTTGCTTTCGCATGCCTATTCTTTTATGTCAACTTTTATCGTGACTATCGCCTTATCCTGCTAGATTTGAAATTCTATATGACAGTGATGTTGTAACCAATTATCTCAAGTTATATCATGCTAGTCTTGTAACTTTGTTTATCACTTTATGCTCGTCCCTTTTGCCTATCATAGTTTGGATGTTATTCCCATTATTTTGAGATTTGGATTTATTTGTAGTATAGATCGATTCACGTTTACGTGCGATGGGAATACAATTTGGGTAGAATAGGCAAAACATGAATTGGTTACGAACATGAATTATGAACTTGATAATAGGCAAAACTTGAAAAATGAACATTGTTATAACTTGAATCTGGATATGGACATGAAACTTATCCTTGAAACTTGACACGAACTTGACATGAATCTTGAACATGGACATGACACTAGAATGAACATGAAAATGGCCAACTCGAGGTTGGGTTTAGTTGGCAGTGTAAATCTGCCCGGAACCGCCCGGCAAATCCAGTGACTGCAAACAATAGGATCCAATGTGAGTAGTTATATCGCGCTTGAAACCCGAGGTTAGACTGAGTTGTGGTGTAAATCTGTCCGGAACCGCCCGGCATATCCAGTGACCACAACAACAGGTCTAATGTGAGAGGTTGGGGAGCATTAATGAATTAATGTCACATGATAGGGTTAAGTCATGAACCGCTTGAATATATTTAACCAATTTGACACGATGATTTGATAGGGTTAAGTCATGAACCGCTTGAATATACTTAACCAATTTGACACGATGATTTGGTAGGGTTAAGTCATAAACTGCTTGAATATACTCAACCAACTTGACACATGATTCGTAGGGCTAAGTCATGAACTTGAACGACAACAATTAGCCAATTTGACATGACACGTAGGCGGGTTAAGTCACGAACTTGAATGAAAACACTTAACCAACTTGACATGCTAGACTGATGGGGTTAAGTATTGAATTTAAATGACAACACTTAACCTACTGGACGGAAACCTTAGTTACGCAGTCCTTTTCAGCAGTAACCCACTTGGATGTATCACGATACCCTGGGACTAGGCAGGGTGGGGCATGATTACTGGGCTGATTGAAAGCGACCAGAACGACGGCTGAGTGGGTGCGCCATTCTAGGTTCAGGCGGACTATGGTCGTGCACATAGTCCGGAGTTGAAAAAGCAGGCATTGGGCACCCGTAGATTTACACTGTGCGTTCTTGATTCGTGTCGGTGGTTGGCATCATAGGACTTGATACACCCTATGGTGGACCTAGCACAGGTGACTACATTTCGTGATAGGGACGTATGACACAGACACATGACGAGCTAGAACTTGTAGGGAGCCGATCGATTAATAGATCGTTTCGTGGGACCAAGTAATGGGTCATTTCATGATATTGGGCAAGGGATCATTTCATAGTTAATACATGACACGGGTTGGGTTACTAGTACAGGTGGTAAAGGCCCATTTCTGTTCCTGTTTCTGTTAGGGAGGTAAAAGCCCATTACTATTTCTGTAAAGATCACCCTGTTTCTGTTTCCGTTTCTGTTTGGACATTAGGATAACACCTAATTCTGTTATACTAGTACTGGTGCAGAGAATGTTAAATATGTGATGATATACGTCGTTTATCTGGTTAGCATAGTTTATCTTGCTATACGTAGTTTATATGGTTAGCATAGTTTATCTTACTATACGTAGTTTATCTGGTTAGCATAGTTTATCTTGCTATACGTAGTTTATCTGGTTAGCATAGTTTATCTTGCTATACGTAGTCTATCTGGTTAGCATAGTTTATCTTGTTATACGTAGTTTATCTGGTTAGCATAGTTTATCTTGTTATCTTAGTTTAACTTGCATATCTTGTCATCACCCTTATGTTTACTTTCAGTTTATATGTGTCATGTTATCTTTACTTGTTTCTATGCTGAAAGTCACTAGGACTTACCAGTCTTTATGACTGACCCGTTTTCTTTCGCCTCCTTTTCTTCCGTTCCCTCCCCCCCCCCCCCCAGGTTCTCCGGGAGGAAACACTACTACTTAGTTTGGACTTCTTTCTGCTTCAAGATCATCATATATGGCTTGGACCTTTCTTGGTTATGGCTGCTTTATCGTTTTACTTGGGGAATGATTTATGACTATGGTTTTATGCTTCTTTACTATTGCAAGACATATTTCGACGTAATGAATTTAATGGCATTTTGATGTAAAAAGGCTTTAGACCTTTCTAGATTTTAAAGCAATGAAATTTGGTTCTTCTTCCGCTGTTTTATATGTCCTGTCTTGTAATATTTATGTGTATGTTTACCTAGATATAATGCTCCACCAAAGCTAGTGCATTCCCTTTGTGAGTGACCCTAGTGGAGGTGGGGTGTTACATTTGGTATCAGCGCAGAAGGTTACCAGATTGGGTAAAAGTTTTTAGAAAAACTTCTAAAACTATTTCCAAAACCGTTTACAAAGAAGCATTTTTCAAGAAAAGTCTTGTTTTATTTGAAAGGCATATTCCCCAAAGCCATATGCACTATCTTTTGATTCTCTCCTTGAGTTTCTTCTCTCTTTTTTTTTCACCGTAGTTTTGTAGGTGTACGACACATGTAGGAGGGCAAAGAAGTGCCCAACTTCCATCTGTAGCCGCAGTAATTCCATCTGCGTCTAATCTTATTTCAAGCTTTGTAGAGTTGCCATCCGATGGAGGTAGCCTTCGAGAAACTTGTCAACAAGCTATGCAAGGATAGCAAGAACGAGGATAAATAACACAAGCCTAAGGATGAGAAGCTTGTTGATATGGCTTAATCCACGAAGGAAGAAAAGGTGAAAGGGAAGAGGCCAAAGTGAAGGAATAATAAAACCCATGACAAGAGAGAGTATCTTTAGTATGGTAAAAAGGGACATGTAGTTAATTATTATAGGACAAGGACAAGGGCAAAGAACAAGATCATCGAGAGGGCAATTGTATGCTCTCACTACTAGCGTACCTAAGAGAGGTGGTAACGTTTCTGTTAAAGGCTTAGCTTTTCTTTTCTATCATCCCGTTAGAACTTTGTTTTTGTACATCGCATCCTTTTAATTCTGCTTCGATAGTTGAGTCTCTGCACCTTAGTACTAGCGTAGTAGAGGATCCCATTTTATTCTCAAAACCTGTTAGGGAATTGGCTCATTTATTCATGACTTGTTTGGATTTGGGAATGTCTATGCTAAGTGTTGAGTTTAGAAGTAATGCTTATGTTTTTTTGGGCTATGGGTTGATTCTAGGGATGGAGTGGTTATCCAGTAATGGTGCCATTCTTGAGTATGAAAAGAGGGTAGTTAGATTCTTGACTTGCCTTGGTAATGCCCTCGAAGTCTAGTGTAACCCTTAGGGTTCTGCCATGCTTATTTACCTAGAATCTCTTGATACATTTATTGATCCGCTCGAGTAGTGTTCGCCACTAAGGCGAATGGTTTATTTCACTTATGCATGAGTCATAGATAATCACCTTAGTAAGTACATTTGGCAACATGGTTGGCATTTGTTTGTTTTCAAGAGATAGTTCTTCTGCGTGGAATACCTTATAATAAGTAAACGAGATCCAGGATTCACTAGTGAATTTTGGGGAGCTTGCATGAAACCATGAGAACGCAGTTACGTTTGAGCCAAGTATACTAGAAAAAGAATAAATGAAAGCGGAACGAGAGGCGACAGTGAAATGAGTTCCAACTCATATTTTGGAAACAAGAATTAAGAAGCTACGAAATTGTGAAGTTAAAGACGGTGAAAGCACAATGGAGTTAAGCTCAAGGAAATGCGACTCAGAAGATTGAAGGCTAGATACGCACATTATATCTCTTCATAAGAGTACATCCTTGATCCCTCTTTTCCTGTAGATCTTAGTTGCATGTTATCTTTTAAGTATATCCTCTCGGTCCTATTCTCAATCCTATTTCTGTTGCAAACCCCATAGAGAGTATGACTTATCTGTTAGCAATGCATGTTGGGGCTTGAGGGTGTCCATTGGGTTGAGTAATTCTTTGGGTGTCAGCCTGATGTTGATTTCGGTCTTCGGGCTGGTGCTTAGGGAGTTCTTCTCCTAATCAGTATATACGTGACGTAGATTTCTAGCTTTGACATCGCCTAATGGGCACAAAGTTTTTACTTGCTTCTATCGCTCGACTATATCTTTAGGTAGGAACAATTGGGTGTAAACATGT
The DNA here is from genome assembly GCA_030737875.1 of Allium sativum. Lineage (NCBI taxonomy): Eukaryota > Viridiplantae > Streptophyta > Magnoliopsida > Asparagales > Amaryllidaceae > Allium > Allium sativum. Next base: position 54,535,643 of record CM060927.1, read on the forward strand.
GTTTGAGACATGTTATGATTGATGGTTGCAAGTGGTTGCAAGTGGTTGCTCGTGGATGCATATACACGCACATTAGACACTAGATCAGCTCAGTCACCTTTCATATTGCATATGCATGAGTGTTTATACTTGTTTATGGATGAATTTGAATGTATTATCATGTGGATGTTGCATATGGATGGATGTTTGTGCACACATATAGTGTTTATGTGATTAGCGCTATTTGCATACATGTTGGACTCATGGCACTAAACATATTTTGCATTAGGAAGATCAATCAGGCCTGATCATTTGCATTAGATAGGGAACATATACACACACTCTCTTCATATGTTCATATAGCATTAGAAATCTCTTAAGGACGATGGATGCCAGTGAGTGATGATTGAGTAGATGGATGACTGGATGGTAGGACACATTCTTCTTAACTTGAAGATTTCGGGGATGAAATCCTTTAAGGAGGGGAGAATGTAACAACCCGAATTTTAATAACATGTTAAAATAGAAATCAGGGTATAATTAAATTTTAAAATGAGAATCAGGGGAAACGGGTTACGCCATTGCGTTCGTCTCGAAATTCTGCTTGGAAACGAGTCTGAGTTTGCGAGAATCGGAGTCCGTATGAGGGAGATATGACCCTCCGAAGTTTCAGGAATTTTCAGAATCAAAAACAGCTCGAAATTTGAATTCAAACTCCAGAATAGGCTGGGCGGGAAAACTCCCGCCCATGGACCAGGTCGACCTGGGGGTCGACCACAGTGTCGACCTCCCAGGGACCAGGTTGACCATAGTGTCGACCTGGGGGTCGACCTGCCTCCCGAACCCACTTTTTGAATTAGATGCATTCTGATGTATTTAGACTCGTTTTCTGTCCAGATTCGTCTGCCTAATCCTATATAAACAGCCTTCTAGCCTCATTTTCTTTACACCATTCTTCTCTAACCTTATGCTGCTTAAATTCTTGATGGACATGGCTTCTTCTTCTTCCTTTAAATTAAATTAATTAAATTAAAACGCGAAGACTATTCCTTGAAGACTACGGCTAGGAATTGCATATTTGGGGATTTGCTTCTACAATCAAATCAGAATTCATCGATTCAGCAATTCGACGACTAGTTTATAGATTCAACTTCTGCATCTCAATTTATTAGACCACGATCTGTAAGTTCAAGTTACTTTCAGATAAAAACTATAAACTTAACATCCATGTTGTAAATTGGAATTGGATATATGTATGATAACTGATTCATATCTATTCTTGTTCATCCTGGATCTTGACTTTCGTGAGTGTTTCTTTGGGCTTATTCATGTTGTAAACCATACTCTCTCATGACTATAACCTTGACATGCCTATGACGTTGAAACCATTGTTTATGGCCTAAGACTATGCCTATGCCTATGACTGTGAACATAAGACTATGCCTATGCCTATGACTGTGAACATAAGACTATGCCTATGCCTATGACGGTGAACGTAAGACTATTGCCTATGACTATGACAAGGACAATTGTGGCTAATCACCTATGACTCTTGACTATGAGAATTATTACCTATGATTATGAACATAAGGCAATTATCTATGACCATGACTTTGAAACTATTACTGTTAATTGCCTATGACTATTGCCTATAACTATTTTTGATAATTAACCATGACTATTGTAATTAATCGCTTATGGTTCTTAATTGTGAGATTTCTACCTATAACCATGACTATGACTATTGGGGTTAATTACCTGAGACTATTATAGTTGATTGTTCATGCCCATAGTTGAAACCCATGTTGTACACCGAATTTGCAGTTTGTTGGATCTCATACCTAGGGTGTGACTTGCTTAGTTTATTCGCTATTATGTACAACAAAACCATTGGATCCATTATCCCTGTATTTGGCTTGCTTTCGCATGCCTATTCTTTTATGTCAACTTTTATCTTGAGTATCGCCTTATCCTGCTAGATTTGAAATTCTATATGACAGTGATGTTGTAACCAATTATCTCAAGTTATATCATGCTAGTCTTGTAACCCTTTTTATCGCTTTATGCTTGTCCCTTTTGCCTATCATAGTTTTGATGTTATTCCCTTTATTTTGAGATTTGGATTTATTTGTAGTATAGATCGATTCACGTTTACGTGCGATGGTAATACGATTTGGGTAGATTAGACAAAACATGAATTGGTTACGAACATGAATTATGAACTTGATAATAGGCAAAACTTGAAAAATGAACATTGTTATAACTTGAGTCTGGATGTGGACATGAAACTTATCCTTGAAACTTGACACGAACTTGACATGAATCTTGAACATGGACATGACACTAGAATGAACATGAAAATGGCCAACTCGAGGTTGGGTTGAGTTTGCAGTGTAAATCTGCCCGGAACCGCCGGACAAATCCAGTGACTGCAAACAATAGGATCCAATGTGACTAGTTGGTCATATCGCGCTTGAAACCCGAGGTTAGACTAAGTTGTGGTGTAAATCTGCCCGGAACCGCCCGGCATATCCAGTGACCACAACAACAGGTCTAATGTGAGAGGTTGGGGTGCATTAATGAATTAATGCCACATGATAGGGTTAGGTCATGCACCGCTTGAATATACTTAACCAATTTGACATGATGATTTGATAGGGTTAAGTCATGAACCGCTTGAATATACTTAACCAATTCGACACGATCATTTGGTGGGGTTAAGTCATGAACCGCTTGAATATACTCAACCAACTTGACACATGATTCGTAGGGCTAAGTCACGAACTTGAACGACAACACTTAGCCAATTTGACATGACACGTAGGCGGGTTAAGTCACGAACTTGAATGAAAACACTTAACCAACTTGACATGCTAGACTGATGGGGTTAAGTCTCGAATTTAAATGACAACACTTAACCTACTGGACGGAGACCCTAGTTACGCGGTCCTTTTCAGCAGTAACCCACTTGGATGTATCACGATACCCTGGGACTAGGCAGGGTGGGGCACGATTACTGGGTTGATTGTAAGCGACCAGAACGACGGCTGAGTAGGTGCGCCATTGTAGGTTCAGGCGGACTATGGTCGTGCACGTAGTCCGGAGTTGAAAAAGCAGGCATTGGGCACCCGTAGGTTTACACAGTGCGTGCTTGATTCGTGTCGGTGGTTGCAACCATAGGACTTGATACCCCCTATGGTGGACCTAGCACAGGTGACTACATTTCGTGATAGGGCCGTATGACACAGACACATGACGAGCTAGAACTTGTAGGGAGCCGATCGATTAATAGATCATTTCGTGGGACCAAGTAATGGGTCATTTCATGATATTGGGCAAGGGATCATTTCATAGTTAATACATGACACGGGTTGGGTTACTAGTACAGGTGGTAAAGGCCCATTTCTGTTTCTGTTTCTGTTAGGGAGGTAAAAGCCCATTACTATTTCTGTAAAGATCACCCTGTTTCTGTTTCTATTTCTGTTTGGACATTAGGATAACACCTAATTCTGTTATACTAGTACTGGTGCAGAGAATGTTAAATATGCGATGTTATACGTAGTTTATCTGGTTAGCATAGTTTATCTTGCTATACGTAGTTTATCTGGTTAGCATAGTTTATCTTGCTATGCGTAGTTTATCTGGTTAACATAGTTTATCTTGGTATACGTAGTTTATCTGTTAGCATAGTTTATCTTGCTATACGTAGTTTATCTGGTTAGCATAGTTTATCTTGCTATACGTAGTTTATCTGGTTAGTAAAGTTTATCTTGCTATACGTAGTCTATCTGGTTAGCATAGTTTATCTTGCTATACGTAGTTTATCTGGTTATCATAGTTTATCTTGTTATCTTAGTTTAACTTGCCTATCTTGTCATCACCCTTATGTTTACTTTCAGTTTATACATGTCATGTTATCTTTACTTGTTTCTATGCTGAAAGTCACTAGGACTTACCAGTCTTTATGACTGACCCATTTTCTTTTGCCTCTTTTTCTTCAGTCCCCCCCCCTCAAGTTCTCACGGAGGAAACACTACTACTTAGTTTGGACTTCTTTCTGCTTCAAGATCATCATATATGGCTTGGACCTTCCTTGGCTATGGCTGCTTTACTGTTTTACTTGGAGAATGATTTATGACTATGGTTTTATGCTTCTTTACTGTTGCAAGACAGATTTCGATGTAATGAATTTAATGGAATTTTGATGTAAAAAGGCTTTAGACCTTTCAAGATTTTAAAGCAATGAAATTTGGTTCTTCTTCCATTGTTTTATATGTTCTGTCTTGTAATATTTCTGTGTATGTTTACCTAGATAATGCTCCACCAAAGCTAGTGCATTCCCTTTGTGAGTGACCCTAGTGGAGGTGGGGTGTTACATATGAACAAGTTAATCTAAATGTCAATAACATAAAAAAGAAATACATTATCTTTACCAAAAGTGACAACAACTAGGCAACACAACAACGATAACATAATTTCCAATGCAACAGATGCAACAGTAAGAAATGAATTCTAAAATCATAGTAAAATAGGAGCTTTCGTACAAATTTTAATGGAAAAATCAAACATATGTGAATAGAAACTGATGTCGATGGATGAATTGAGGAAATCACCTGAACTCAAAATCGCTGTGAAGCCAAAATCAGTAAAAATCGCGGAAATCACCTGAACTCGAAATCGAGTTTTGCTAAATCACTTCCTTAAATCGAAATCGAGTTCCCTCTAATCTGATGTCGAACACGAAATTGTGAAAATTGCCTTATTCCCGACCCATATTTTTTTATTGTGGCCGCTGAAAGGAGAAAAACATTGGAGATGTGGAAATATAGGGTTAGGAAGAAAGTAATAAGGAGTATACATTTTTGTCCTTGGGAACCAGGTTTACCAATGCAAATAAGCGCTAGCAATAAAAAAATTATGAAAAATTAATTTTAGCGACACATTATTAACATAAACGCATATTAATGTGACTATCCTATAACACAAATAAGTGTTGGCAATCGAAAAAAATAACGGTTACCAAATGGTCATTATGGTGCAGTGATTATTTTCCTAGTATTATATATAGATGACATATTGCTTATTGGGAATGATGTTCGTTCATTATAAGCAGTAAAGACACGGTTGGGGAAAGGTTTCTCCATGAAGACTTAGGCGAGGAAACCTATATCCTAGGTATCAAGATCTATAGGGATATGTCAAGAAAGTTGATAGGCCTAAGTCAGAGTACATACATTGGAAAAGTGCTAAAAAGATTTGGCATGTAAGAGGCAAAAAGAGGATACATACCCATATTACATGGTATAATTCTCTCTAAGACTCAATGTCCTAGGTCACAAGATGATAAGGAATGCTTGAGGAAATTGGATCAATCATGTATGCAATGTTGTGTACTTGTCCGGATGTCTCGTATGCTTTAACTATGACAAGCAGATTTCAATCTGATCCAGGTGAAAATCACTAAACAACGTCAAGAACATCCTTAAGTACCTGAAAAGGACTAAAGACTCAATCTTTATATATGGAGGCAAAGAGGAAATAATGGTAAAAGGTTATACAAACGCTAGTTTTCAGACTGATAGAGATGACTACAAGTCATAGTTTGGTTATGTGTTTTTCCTGAATGATGCTGCTGTAAGCTAGAAAAGTCCAAAGCAAGAAACAGTCGTTGATTCGATTATGGAGGCTGAATACATTGTTGCTTCTAAAGATGCAAAGGAGGCTGTTTGGATTAAGAAGTTAATCTCTGAACTTCTGTTGTTCAATCCATTATTTGTATTAAGAAGCTGCAAAGGAGACTATGGGTTTACGATACATGAGTGATTGACTCTAGTGCAAGTGGGAGATTGTTAGGGTTTGTGCCCTAGAGGCAATCTATTTGATGTTGTTGGAGAATGTAGTTTTGATGACAACAACCTAATTTCAATTATCATTATTAATTGATTATAAAATATATACTAACATCTCTATCTAGAATAATATACATATATATTTATATATGTAGGATTTTTATATAGGACTTAAAAACTGAAGACTGTACAGTTTTAGAGTTCCAGGAGATTCAGAATTCAAGACAGATTCAAGACTCATGAGTTATCTAGTTTTCAATAGTTCAAGAGTTCAAGACTAATTTAGTAATAAATTCTAGTTTATATGTAAGACTATGAATAGCACTCCATGTTCAAATTCTGTTTTTTTATTCTGATTTTTAAATTTCAAATTTCAAATTCAAATTTTCAAAATTCAAATTCTAATTTCAAATTGTTTTTCTATCTTACTTATGATTTCAAATATAAGTTTTAAGTTTAATATATAAGTTTATATAGTTATATAGTTTTAAACGATATAAATTTGTAGATATGTTTATATAATATATTATTATGTTTTCATATGATTTTACACTTTAGAATACTCATTTATATCACTAAGTTTTAATTCAAGAATTTCCAGAATAATATATATGTTTAATCACTTGAAAAGAAAGTTTTAAAAATAAAAAATATGTACGTATGTCGACATACATATATTGATATGTCGACATACAACTGTCAGAAATTCAATTTTCAAAGGAAGTGTCTTTTCACTATTTGCAACGTTTCTGAAACGTTGCAACCATTCAAATCTTATAAATAGGGGCTAATTTCAAAAAAATTCATAGTTCTTCTTCTCCATCTTCACCCCCTCTTCATTCCACCATTAATATTTCATATTTTATTGATTTCTACACTTCTACTTTGTCGGTTTCTACTCAAATTATATAAAACTTCTTCTCTTCTCAATCTCTATCATCAACTCTCTGAATTGAAGTGCTATTAAAGAGTTATAGGGTGGTTGTAATTATTTGGAAATTATTTGGTAAGGGTGTGTTCCTTATAGCCCTGAAATCAATGAAAGGGAGCGGTGTTAACCTTGTAGCTGTGAAATCAAGGGTGGTGGAATCGATGTTAACATTGTGGCTGTGAAATCAAGGGTGTTGAAATTGGATCCTGATATTAATAAAACTTTGTGCAATCCAGGGTTGCTTGGGACTGGACGTAGGAGTAATCTAAACCAGTATAAAATACGGTGTGTTCTTTCCTTTTTTGCACTTTTTATTACCTATTTCTGTGTTTGTGTTTAATTCTGTGTTTGTGATCATCTCTGGTGTTTGTGATTCATATAATATATCATTTAAGTTTTTGATTTTTATAAATTTATTAGAAACACTATTTACCCCCTCCCCCTTCTAATGTTAGTTTTGCCTTAAGATCCACATTTCGCAATCCCTAAAAATTGGTATCATTTCCTAAGTTTTCAAAAAGTTAATAATCTAATTTTTGGAAATATTAAATGGTAAATTTTGAAATGATTTATAACACTAGTTTAAATTCATGTATTTCATCAGTATTAGATGAGTCTGCATTCAATTTTACTGAAAAATCAAGTTATTATGATATGATTTCTCGAAAAGTTTAAATGGATATATCACCGAATCATCATGATGTTATTATTTCAAATTACAATTAGTTATTTTGAAAAGTCACTTGATTGTTTGAAAAGCTGTGTTGTTTTGCAAGGGAAGAGTTAAGTCTTATACTAGTTGAAGTGTCAATTCATTCAAAATTCAAATTCAAAATTTTTGGAGCCAAGTTGGTTGAACTACTAAAACTTCAACATCTTTCTCATACGGTGTTCTAATTCAGAAAATGAATATACTGTGCTGATCAGAATCACGAGCCCATCGCAATAGAGTAGATCTCATCGTCAAATTCCGAAATATGTGAACATGTGATTCATAACAATGGAAGGACTACAAAATGGAGGATTTCAAAAGGAGGTACGCCTTACAATATTTCCATGATTATCATTACATTTAGGAATATACATCTATGCATATAATTAAGTATAGAAATTTATCTCATTTATAATTTTAGATAATTTAGTTCATATGTTGATACATTATAGTATACTTATCAATATACTAATCTAATTAAAATAATTTTCTTATTTTGAAATTAAAGTTCATTACTATTTGATTTGGATTTGAAAAATTAAAAGAGAACATCCTTTTAATATGAACATGTCTATTCAAACTCTATTTATCAATTTTTTTATCTACTTATGTTTCATTTTTTCTTTCAAAAATGTATATATATTGAAATTATATAAATCAATAAAATTATATATAGTACATAGATATATGCTTGAAATAATTTTCAAACATTTGATATTGTTATATATAAATCTATATCTTTTATATGTAGTTTAAACATACATAGTCTAACTTATATATATTTTCCCCTACGATTTCATCAAGATTCGGGTTACATTGTAAAGTGAATAATTTTGATTATCTTATTCTATTAAATCTATAAAACTTGTATATTTAAACTTTCTACTTTGGTATATAAAACATATTCTTATGTTTACTCTATATTACAGATTTTTATCAAAAATTAATTTTGATATAATTATAAATTTTATATTAAAATAATTTTTCTAATTTTAGGTCTTAAAACATAAATGGTTCTTTAGCAAATTAATATGCTTTGATTACTTAAGTTGAAATTTAAAATTGATTTGTATTAAAATATTAATGTATATCTATCAAATTTTTAAGTCCTATTTAAAATTAGTTTTTATACATACAATTATGAATATATCTTTCTATCAAAATAATTTAGATCATACGATTAAATTTTATATTCCCTTTAAAATGATCTTTAATATTTACCATATTTACTTTTTTTTAAATAAGCACCCTATTAATGTAATGGCTCGCAAATCCGTACAATATGAGTTGACTAATAACACCACACGTCCAACCCAAATTGCACAGAAATACGAATCATTATTAGAAAGAAGTTAGAGGATGAGAAATAGAAAGAAAGAGATGTTAGAATAGAAGAAAACAAAAAAGACAAATCTCACAGCGGAACGAATAAAAATATATTATATAACATAACTTTTTGAAATACAAATCAGTAGCTGTATATACATACCATTATCATAGCACAACAGTTATTCCCGGAACAGTTATAAACACCTGTTTCTAGATACAACATAATACACATCGGAAATATGACAGTCTATAGCTAACTGATGAAGCCTCCTGCTTCCAACTCTTCCAAGTGAATCTGAAAAATCCCGATTACTTGACTGCCCGTACAAATTTGGGCAACCAAGAGTTTAGGGAAAACAAAAACAAATTGGGTCAGTCATGGGACTGGTGTGAGTAAAACTCCAACCATTTGTTTAACTTTCACAATCCTTTCGAAAGAAAGGATAATAGTAAGACCGGCCAACACATAAACATGGACGGTTTTTACCGTACTATAACCCAAAATACTTTGATATGAAATTCAGTTATATTATAATAGTGTCTAAATCAAATAAATAGAATCTAGCGGAACGCTTGCATCTCACACTCCATATATAATATAAAATCAAAAGCCGCAGGGTGCTTATTGGGGATCGGATTTCGACTATGACAAGGTATGTAACCACCTTCCGCTAGTGCATCTTTAGAGGGGAATACACTGGGTTCAACAAGAACATCTTGCAACCCGGCCCACACATGACCGACCACTCATTTCGCTTGAGTGTATCGAATGTATATCACCAACGGTTGGGATCAGCAACCGTTTCCCGAAAAGGGACAGCATCGAATAGAATAAGGAAATAAATGAATTTCTAGATAGGTGATTATACACCTTAATGGGAGCGACCCACATAGCCATGCTGCCTGCCCGATTTTTGTCATTTCCAGGTTTTGAGGCCTGAGGCTACGTTTATTTTCCATTCATTGATAGCACAATCACTTTGAATGCCACATTGTCAGATCCGTTACTCACTAATTGATTTGCACAAATATTCTGGATATTATGCAAAGGGAATAAATCCGTTGCCACCATATATATTTGTACAGATCAACATATTCGATCATTGGAAATACTTTGTCAGACATTCGTCCATATACGTTCGTTCTGGGATTGAACGAAACCAAATGCACAATTTCTATTAATAAAAAAGTCCTTGCACTTTACTCCGTCTTTGATTATCTTCATATAATCTGATTCGCAACGCTACTGCCAATACAAAGTGGTTCTCGGATAATAATCCAACCGGTCTCTCCATATTGACAACGATATTGGCAAACACATCGATAGTCGGTTATTTAATTATCGAAGAAAAACAAACAAACATTCCATTCATCCATAACTTCAATCAATCACTGGGCCTGTTAATTAATATTTCATTAATTAATTCACTTCTTCATTTCCCTATCAATATTCGTTAACCAAATATTTTCAGTAATCTTATTGGTTTCTTACGCTATTTGGAAAAACATTTCCCTAATAACCTTATTTTATTTTCTATATTTAGAAAATATATTCTATTGCAATTTCAATCACTTATCTCTTTCCTGACTATTTTAATTATACTCAGGAAATATTTACTTATATACTTCCAAAATTCCACCACTTGGGTTACAACGAATGACGTGTAAAACATCGTTACAAAATATTTTATTCAACTTCTCTTCGAGATTGGATCTTGCTATTTATCAATTAAAAATGAAATTGATCAAGTTGGGGTATAACTACCTCTCAGACCTTGACTGAAAACATCCTTAACTTCAAAATGGACAAAAACACTTATCTCGAATAATCAACATTATAAAAACCAATTATTCATTTTAAACCCGTAACGTTTCTTTTTTCTAATTTTACCAGATTTGGTTATAGATTTTCTATTTGTTTATAATATTCTATTTTAATTTCGTTTCCCTATCGAACTCTATATATATATATATATTGATACATTGATTCTAACTATCAAATTTCCTTAAAAATATTCAAACTCCTTAAATTTCCAGAAAAATTCGCCATAACCTCCTTTGTACTGGAGCATCGGGAAAATCCCCAAACCACCACACAGGCCTCTCCAATCAAAAAGAAAAAGAAAAAGCCAAGCGGCTTGCCGATACGGCGCATAAAACCTCATATGGAATTTAAACGCGTACCTTTTTGTCGGGCACACGAATTAAAATATTCATACACTTCATCCCATACCTGCTCAACCTATATTTACCTATTTTCCAATTTATCCAACTCAATTCGGACATTTCCTAACTCAATTTGTTAATTTATTCTTTAATTAGCTATTTTTCCAAATCCCTTTAATTTGAACATATCATGTTCAAATATATTTTAATTCGCTTATAAACAAGTAGAATTTCATTTCTAACTTGAGTTTTGAATTCGATTTCGAATATGAATCCATAAAACCAATTTACTTATCCAACGCCAATTTCGGTTCAAAACTCGATTAACTATTTATTCTTCAAAATTAGTTAAATCTATTAAATAAGTAAAAATCTGATTTTTTGTTTCAAAAAAAATCATTTCACTTACTTCACTGGAGTTCATATTTATTTTATATCTCCAGTGTGGATTTTTCTAATGGCAAATTTGGATTTTTTATTATTATTTAAAATCCTTTTATTTATTTAAATAAACCATTATGGTTTTATAATGGTTCTGGCACTGTTTTTCAGAAAATTTGATTTTGACATAACTCAAAATTTATTCGACGAAATCTAGATTTTTCTTCTCCATTAGAAAACTATTATCAAATCGGTCCTGACGTTTCTTATTTCAAATAATTCCGAATTCAATGGAGTTCTATATACTCAATTGAAGTTTGAATTGCCAATTTTCGAATTGCCGAGCTGCGGCGAGCTCGTCTTAGTTATATTTATATATATAAACTTTTAAACTTCGTCTAAATAAATTCAACTCTATTCTGATATATATATATATATATCAAATCCTTTTTTTCTATTCAACATAATATCTCCGATCTATTTCAACTCTATTTGAAATTCTATTTTGAGTTCTATTTTGAAATTCTATTTCAATTCTATTTCAAATTCCATACTCAAATTCCATTTGAATTTCTATATTCAAATTCTATACTCAAATTCCATTTGAATTCTCTTATTCAAATTCTCATTTTTAAATTCATATTTAAATTTAAACATTTAAATTATCAATGGTAAGTTTCCACCTTTCTTTATAACATCATTTAATTTACTTGTTTATATTTTTAAACAAGTCTTGGTTTCATATTCATTTTTTTGAAATTAAGTTCTATTTTGGAAAAATAAATCTCCCCTTTTCTAAATTCACACCTGTGTTTATATTTCGTGAATTATCCAATGCTAATTCCTTTTACTTCATTTATAAACTTCCGTTAAAAAGGAGCTACTTATAAACTTCGTTTATAAGGAACTACTTGTTTTATTTTTCAAAACAAGTTTATATTTCAAATCTATTTAAAATTTCAAATTCTATTTTAGAAAAAGAAAGAATTTCCCTTTTCTATTTGGATTAAATTTAAATATCTCGTCTCGGAATAATCTATTTTATAAATCCGACATAGTCGAATTTAAACATAAATCCTAAGGATTTATTCGACTTTACTTATATTTCGAATATCCGAATAAAGTTAATCGTTTATTATTTAAAACGATTCTAAATTCTTATTTTAAATTCACCCTTTTAATTTAAAATATTTAAATAATCCAAATGATAATTTTTTCCCTTTTTATTTACAAACACCATTTATTTTACTTCTTTATTTATTCTTAAATAAGTCTCGATTTCAATTTCTTTTGAAATCGATACTTTTACTTTGGAAAATAGATTTCCCTTTTCAATTTCACACTTGTATTTTTATTTCTGAATTATCCAATGGTAATTCTTTTCACTTCATTTATAAACTTCGTTTATAAAAGAACTACTTGTTTTTATTCTCTTTTAAAACAAGTTAATATTTTTATTCTATTTGAATTTCAAATTCTATTTTAGAAAAATAGAGTTTCCCTTTTAAATCTCAAATATCTTTTCCACGACATTTTTAAATATCAACATTCAGGCCTAGTGATATTTAAACACCCAAACAACCAATTATTTATTTCAGATTTTCTAACACATCATATATATGCAAACAAACAAACAGACAATATATTTTTGAGGGATCCAGTTGGATCCCTCCAACCTGTTTTCCTGCATCCACAGATATTAGTCAACATAGTAATACCCATCCTGCTTCGAGGCAAGATATCGCGGTATAGAAGGTCATCCACTATCATAGCATGGGCGTATAGGGTAATCATCCACTAATGGTACTGCGGGCGTCCGCTAATGATACTGCGGGAAATCCAACCACCAATATATATATATATATATAATAGCAACCACCAAGCCTAAATAACAAATATATTTAAGATGCACAAAAATATTAAATGCAACCAAACAAGCAACAAACAATTATTTTTAACTGATAAAAATAATTCTAAATAAAAGGTGAGTGAGATTTACTCACTGTGATTTTTATTTGTTGAAATAGCGATTTTATTTCTGATAATAATCAGAAACTCCAACTGGCTTTGGATGAACTCAATCCAATTCCATTTCGAGTTTGATGAATTTCATTGCCTAATCCACCTTCCCATTCCAAATTGGCTTGAAACATTTTCTATCTCCTTGCTACATGCTACTGCCCCTTCCACTTCCGACCCGACCTTGCTGCCATACTTTGTTAGATTAACTCTGCCTCACAGCATCAGCCTTGGGCCAATATTGTGCCATCGACCACACTGTAATGCTACTGCCATCAAAACAGTCCAGCACCTTGCCTCCCCTCACTGCACAACCAATCACCCCAGTCCGAATACCCTAGTTCAATCCCAAGCGCCGCCATCGTACTATCATCACAGTGAAAATCTGCATCTCCCAAATCTCGAACAACAGCTCGTTGTAGGCAATGTCGACCCCTCTATTTGAACCGCGACTTCATGATGAACGGAAGTGCCCAAAAGTACCACAACGCCAGAAATCATGGCCTCCCCTATTAACCGTGAGCGCATCGAGCTTTGAGACATGGTTCCAAGTCGCGAGCGCCTCCAGCGAGATCCAGGAAATCTAGGGTTCCATCGCGATCTCGTTTTTGGTTTGATTTAGCTCGAGCGGTCATCCCCCTTTTTTTATAATCTGAAGTTCGATTTTGATTTTGCCAAATACAGGATGAGGGTGCGGTTTTATTTGTGATTTGATTCAGACGAGGAACTATAGAAGAATGTAAAATGGAAGAGAAATGGGATTTAAACAAGAAGTATTTGGTTGGGAAAACTTGAATTAACAGTAGTCATTTTCTTCCTGTTGAACGAGATTGAAGAAGCAAAGGGCCTGTCGCGATTTATACTGATGTATGCTTCAGCATTAAGGAATAGCCTGTGTATTGTTATAGGTAAGGTACAATATTTTTAATGTGATTTGATTTCTACTTTAATATGATTCCACATAAACAGATTTTTATTCTTTTTAGATGGATATCGATTTGATTTTCGATTTGATTTCGATCTTATCCATTAAAAATATCTCGGGGTTCAAAATTAAAAATCTTAAACCGCTATTTTAGCGTACTGACCATCGTTCCAATGTTATAGCGTTATACTGAACTCAACAAAATATTTTTTTTGAAATTTATTTCGAACATGTATATATAAAGTAACCATATTAAATCGATATAATATAATTTAAATTCAAAAACAAATAAATTTTCTGATAATAAAATATTTTTACTATCATCTATATTCAAATACAATTAATACTGATCATCTGAATTGTTTTGATTTAATTCTAACTTCGAATTGAATTATTTTAGATTCTCGTATTACGATGATTATATAAAAATCAAAATAAATCGTATTTCGATTATTTGATCGATAACCCAATAAAATACCATCTATGTTATAAATTCAATATTTAAAATCATACTAAATATTTAAAATAAATCAACCAAAAATACGGGTCGTTACAATTAAAATAATATTCATATTTCTTAGAAAATTATTTTGAATACTTATTTTTTGATTACTAACTATCATATATATATAGAGAGAGAGAAAAATTTTTATCTTTACTATCCTTTTATCTCTTTCATTAGTATTATTAACCTAAGTCCGGAAATAAATGTATATTACCTTTGTTTGATTCAAATAATTTATAATATATATGTATATGCATAATAGTTAGATTTCTTTTGCAACGAAACATATCATCATCAAACCATTCTGCATATTATTATTTCACATCTTATTTCATATTATACCTCATTTATTACAATGCATGTCAAAAATAATTCACATCACAAGCTGCATATCATTCAATATATCATCTCACATTGCTTTGCATATGACATATAGTTCATATTGCATTTTAACCAACATACTACACACACTGCATTAAATGTTTACTTTTTACCCTACACCAACAAGTATCGTGTATGAGGAGTTTTTATCCAATTAGAAATAAATAGGATTATTAATTAAAAACATAACATATTTACTTTGATTTGTTTGACTTGTTTGGCTTGATTGAATTGTTTGACTTGTTTGACCTGGTTGGATTTGATATGTTTGCATGTGTGTGTGTTAATAGGTTTGAAATATACTTATATACATGTGGGTATTAAATAATATAACTATCTTTTTCACATTTTTTACTATTAAATTGAGGGGTTTCTTTATAATTTCTAGGATTAGTTGAAGTTTCAAAGTGTCTTTTGACATATATTTTGCTTTTGTTGATTTGATTCAGATTAGATTGATTGTTTGAATTGCTTATTTGTTTGAATTTCTTGTTTGTTTGAATTGCTTGTTTGTTTGAATTGCTTGTTTGGATTGATTTGCTTGTTTGAATTGATTATAAATATTGATTGGTTTGCTTAGTTTATTATCCTTTTATTTAGTTTATTAAATTAGTATAGTCATAATTTTAGGAGGAGTTGTAATATTTTAAGTTTAGAATCATAGGTTTAGAGGGAAATATAAGATTATTCAATTCAGGGAGTATTATATAGTCATTAGGATCATTTAGATTTAGGGGGAGTATAACTTAGTTTAGTCTAGTATAGTCTACTTTAGGTATAGTATAGTCTTGTATAGGGTAATTTGATAATGACAAAGGGGGAGTAATTATAAAATAGGATATAGTTAAAATAGGCATAGTTTAAGGGGGAGTTAGAAAGAATTCATAGTGAAAGGGGGAGTGATCAAGGAATCAGATCAACAGGTAATATCATGTATAAATATTTAATAAATCAAGGTTGTCATCATAAAAAAGAGGGAGATTGTTGGAGAATGGAGTTTCAATGACAACAACCTTATTTCAATAATCATTATTAATTGATTATAAAATATACACTAACATATCTATCTATAATATATATATAGGATTTGTATACAAGATTTAAAAAATGAAGACTATACAATTTTAGAGTTCCAAGAGATTCAGAATTCAAGAGAGATTCAAGACTCATGAGTTATTAAGTTTTTCAAGAGTTCAAGACAAATATAGTAATAAAGTCTAGTTTATATGTAAGACTTTGAATAGCACTCCAGGTTCAAATTTTGTTTTTCTAATTTTAATTTTCAAATTTCAAATTCTGATTTCAAAATTCAAATTCTAATTTCAAATTTTTTCTATCTTACTTAAGATTTCAAATATAAGTTTTAAGTTTAATATATAAGTTTACATGTTTATATAGTTTTAAACCTTATAAATTTATAAATGTGGTTATATAATATATTATTATGTTGTCATATGATTTTACACCTTAGAATACTCATTTATATCACTAAGTTTTAATTCGAGAATTTCCAAAATAATATATATGTTTATACACTCGAAAAATAAATTTTAAAATAAAAAATATGTACATATGTCGACATACATATATGGGTATGTCGACATACAACTGCCAAAAATTCAATTTTCAAAGGAAGTGTCTTTTCACTATTTGTAACGTTTCTAAAATGTTGCAACCATTCAAATCTTATAAAGGGGCTGATTTCAAAAAAATCATAGTTCTTCTTCTCCATCTTCACCCCTATTCATTCCACCATTAATATTTCATATTTTATTGATTTCTACACTTCTACTTTGCCGATTTCTACTCAAATTATATAAAACTTCTTCTCTGCTCAATCTCTATCATCTACTCTCTGAATTGAAGTGCTATTGAAGAGTTATAGGGCTGTTGTAATCATTTGGTAATTGTTTGGGAAGGATGTGTTCCTTGTACGTAACCCTGAAATCAAGGAAACAGAGCGGTGTTAACTTGTAGCTGTGAAATCAAGGGTGGTGGAATTGGTGTTAACCTTATGGTCGTAAAATCAAGGGTGTTGTAATTAGATTCTAATATTAATAAAACTCTGTGCAATCCAGCGTTGCGTGGGACTGGACGTAGGAGTAATCTGAGCTAGTATAAAATCTGGTGTGTTCTTTCATTTTCTGCACTTTTTATTTACCTGTTTCCGTGTTTGTTTTTGATTCTGTGTTCGTGATCATTTATGGTGTGTGTGATTCATACAGTATATCATTTAAGTTTTAGATTTTTATAAATTTCTTAGAAACACTATTCACCCCCCCCCCCCCTCTAGTGTTAGTTTTTCCTTAAGATCTGCATTCCGCAAACCCTAACAGATGTGATTAATAACATTGTTGATGTTACAATTTATTTTGAATAAAAGATCCTATTATATTATATTTACTGCGTAATATAAATATTAACATAACAGAAGTCCTTAGAATAATAATACAGGATTGTATAGTTTCAAGTAAGTGACTTGAACATGAGATTACATAATATATTAATTATTATAATTCTTAAATATCCCTAGTCAAGTTTTATTGTTAATATAAGACAATAATGAAACATTGAGACTAGTATGTTGATTGATTGATGATCATATCTCATTGATAATTAATATAAGTGATATTAGTGTCAATACATATTAGAGAATAACGTATTGGATTGACCCAGCTTGAGAAAAACTTCGTGAAGTATAATTAATAGTGTCATAAGTGATTCTCAAAGTGACAGTAATGTAATGGTCCTCAAACCTGAAATCAATATATATATATATATTCGAGGATATTTGTATTTTGATATCATTAAAAGTTATTTTTAACCAAGTAGACTTCTTGAATTGATCAAATACTATGAATGATCTAAATAGAATTTAAACCTACACTATCAGTAGAGATATCCGTAGGCCTCTTGATTGAGAATGAATATAAAATGCATGGTCGTGCTCAAATATTGATTTGTTTTATATAATCTACTCATCGATCAAGATAAAAGGATTAAACTATAAAAAGGATGATACATTCCATGCCTCGAGTTAATCTTGGATATATTTGTGAAAAGGATTAAATTACTTTGATATACTGGTTACAAAATAGGTTGTACCAAATCGTTAATTTTAATATAACTTGGGTAACAATGATGTATTACTAGATTTCACTCACTGTTTATAATTTAAATATTGTTTAAGTTATTGCCAACGTTATAGTAACCTATAGGGTCACACATAAGAACGTTTAAAAGGGTGAGAACCATTCTTAACAAAAGAAAATAAAGCATTGACATTTTATTTTGTTTTAAAGTGGTAAAACGGGTTTAACGCTACCCCTACAATACCTCGTTTTATATTAAAAGAGAAGGGTCCGACCCTTATTTTATTTGCAACGCAAAAAAACAAAGTATCCACAAAAAGGGGAAAACCTAAATCCTGAAATCTTCTAGTTCCAATCCAGCTCACTTTGATTCCGTTTGACGTCGTCGAAGGCAACAATCGTGGACTCCTCTAGAGGCGTCTACATCCAATACCCCGGTTGATTCGATCAATATCCCAGTCTTGTTCGAATTCATGAATTGAATAACAAGAAGAAAGTTACACGGTTTAATTCGATTTTTCAATTTGAATTTGCAGCTAGGGTTGATAAAATATGTGAAAACCACTGCCAATCGATCCACTTTTTCCTATAAGGCGGCCCACCCCTTCAGTTGTGTATAAGAGTATGATTTTTGTTTGATAGTAACTAACATATATATTATTTATATAAATGTGTTTGGAAACGGTACTATTCTATATTTCATATCACATGCAGAAACAAATATTTATATTGAATAAAATGCTACTACACATAATTGAATATACAAATAGTATTTTTATTCAAATAAATATTTTATTTCAGCATTTGAAATAATACATATTTTTTGACTCCACTATTTATAATTCACTTAAATATGTTTGGATATTTCTGAAATAACTCATTTATTTATCACACGTGAAATTGTACTAAAAGAATTCACACAATAGACAGATTGAATTAAACCACAAATATATATATTTATTTCAATCAATTTGTTTATCATAAATAATAGTACAATTCTATTCATTCATGTCTACAATCAATTTTGTGCAAAAGATCCTCACTGCACTTCACTCAGTATTACTCAGTTTATATACAGACTCACAGTTACATATACATCCACTGACACAACGTGCTTCCAATCCAATCTAGTTCAATTGCCTCCATACCTGTCATAGAAACACACATAGTAAACTAGAATAAAAATAGATTAAAATACAAGCAAATATTTATTTATTTTAAATTTTATTTGCCTCAAAATTTTGGTGTGTTTCTCATCATTTTTATAGACTTGGTTATATATATATATATTTATACCTGATTCTAGACTACTTGTAATATTCACAGTGATACACTGTAAATACTACAAGGCAGACTGTATACTCTAATGCTCACATATCAGCCCCAACACAACTACACGGTTTGCTGATCAGAACCAGCATTATAATTAGCTGATTCTAAACAACAATAACGCAGATATAGCGGTCTACTGATAGAAATTTTATGTCTATCTTTCGAATAGCCCACAAATATAAATGTTGCACATACATGATATATGTATATGCATACAATTGTGTGTACACACACAAACACACACACACACACACACACACATATATATATATATATATATATATATAATGTGCAAGAAAATGCATGAAGCAAAATGGACAGAGCAATGCATATCCAAATGGCTAAGGTCCAACCAACAAAAAGGAATTACACAGCTGATTCTGGCAATGGCAATAAAATATGGAAACATGGAGCATGGCATAGCAACTAATAGCAAGAAATAGGTTTAGACACAAGCAATAATGGAGACATGGTGTGCAAGAGCATGCACCATGATAATAGGATGGAAAACAACTCTAACAAAAAAAACCAAGCTATACAGCTTTAACCAGGATGCCACAAGCCGAAGATATAAATAGCAAACCGTAACAATGGAGTAGCAAATTACAATGACCAAAGAAACACAATGTACACTAACATACAAAATTCACAAGTTCAAGTTCCCATATATATATATATATATATATATATATGTATATATGTATATGTATATGCATATTGGTCAGTAGTAAAGCAAGTGAACAAGCCAAACGTTTGAGTTCAAGCCAAGCATGTATATGTATATAACAACAAGAACCCAAGATAGATCCAGAGTGGACATTGTATAATATTTTCAATGATAAAGCATCAAGAGTGGTGAGACAAAAAAACATAGCATGAAAACTGAAGTGCAAACAAGGATATAGCAACATGTTTGCAAATAAGTAAGCATTCACAACAACATGGAGACACATTAAGGGTACAAAGCACATATCTGTGTTAAAGCATGGTGTACAAACTCGACCGTTTGCAAATGGGACCAAAAGAACAACAAATGCAGACAAATGAAGCAGTTCAACATCAAACATGTTGACTGCCATGACCCCAAATTACAAAGTGCAGTATCAGTTCATTAAGTCTAGCAACTGCTTCTTATCAGGGTAGTATCTGTTCTTATCAAATAAATATTCAAGATTAGGTACAAGTAAGCTCGATCTTAAGCAAAGTAAGAGTGCATCATGCTGAACACACAGAAGTTCAAACGAATGGATGATCAAAGCATCTATTCTTAAGCAAGGAATTAAAATCTCAAGTACCATCAGTTCTTATTTTTCGGCAAGACCAAATCAAGGATATTATCTATTCAATTTAACTTTTTATCTCAAGGAACCAGGAAATGTCAAATATTCCATTCAAATTTTAATGGCAATTTTTAACTAATAGAAATGGTCAAAGAATTCAGATAACAAAGTTAATTGGAAAATCTGAATCCCAGGGAAATTGAAATGTTCAACTTTTATTAAGAAATACAAAGCCAATTCAAAGCCGAAGATTTCAAAAGCAACAGTCTCACTGAAAGAAATTTCCAGAAATACAAGACCAATTCAAAGCAGTGAGATTCAGATGCAAAATTATAACAAATATCATGAACAATCTATATACGATATCAGAGATTATTTTGATCCAAATAACCTATAAATTCACAGGTAATTCAACATTAGTAGGTGAGAAATTCGAACCAAACAACCAAGCATAAATTGAAAGTAAAAGGGGGCGAAAATCACATTCCAAATCAATTGACAAAGATCAACAATAAATAGGGGCTTCATAGGAAATTCCTGAGCAACATTAGTCTTGATACGATTTGGGGACAGAGAAACGAAGACCCTAAAATTGATTCGGCCGCCATTGCGACAAAGGAAGAAGCCAACGTATCAAAGTGACAAAGCATAAATAGAAAAAGGGGTTGGACAAGTTATAAAGGGCTAAAAGATTTTATTTAAAAACTACGGTTTTTGTTTAAGTGGTTTTTATTTGTTTTAAGTGTTTTATTTGTAATTATTTTTACGGTTCTCTAGTTTGTCTATAAAACTAGGGAGACGAGTTATAGGTTTGTAATTCGGGAAAATCTGGTCTTGGGAATAGAGATCAATGCAGGGTTTTGAGCTTAGGATTAGAATAGTTGGGAGCGGACGTCGCGAGTTAATAGGGGATTGTAAACTTAGAGATTGTTTTTTATTCCTAGTAGAAACCTTGGGGAATGCAGCAGTAGGCAGGGTTATATTGAAGCTGGGCATATATGTGTGTTATTTACTTTTTCGCATTTTCTATGATTATTATATGTATTGCTATTATTTATTACTTAGCAAAAACTGTGATAAACCCTATTCAATCCCGTTCTAGGGTTAATTTGGATCCTACAAGCGACATCAGAGCGGGTTTTTAACTCTAGAGTCATGAATCTATCTAATAATGCTTTCTGAGGGGCAATCCATAGCTAGGCCACCTATGTTTAATGGAACTGATTATGCATATTGGAAAGCTAGGATTAAAATATATTTGAGTTCAGTTGATTATGATGTGTGGGATATTATTAAAATGGGTTATATGTCTCCCACTGTGATTGTTAATGGTGTTGAAGTTCCTAAATCAAAAGACAAGTGGGAAGTTAATGATAAAAAAATTATTTTCAACTAGTGTTAAAACAATGAATGCTTTAATATGTGCTCTCGATGAAATTGAATTTAACCAAATCTCTCATTGTTCAACTACGCAGGAAATATGGCATACGCTGGAGGTCACACACGAAGGAACATCTCAATTTAAGGAATCTCGTCTTGCTTTACTTAGCAATGAATATGAAAAAATTCCTATGGAAAAAGAAGAAGATATAAAAGAGATATTTGGTCGGTTCTTGTCACTTGTTTATAATGCAAAGGCTCTTGGCAAAGCTTATACCAAAGTGGAATTGATCAGAAAAATATTTAGAGTGCTACCGATGAATTTTGAGGCTAAAGTGACGGCTATACAAGAATCAAAAGACCTAAATAAATTAAGCATGGAGGAGTTGATTGGAAATCTGATTAGGGGAAATCTATATAACAAAAAGCATTGGTCAGTTATTAGGAGATAAAGAATGACCGAGATTTATTCTCATCAAAGATAAAGAATGGCTCTGATTTGTACACGCATCGTTACATTCCCATGATCTTCCACTATCTCCTCAACCCGCACATAACTGGAAAACGTGTCCCCCTTCCTGTTCCACCCTTCTTCCTCCACTTTCCATTTCTTCCACTGTCCGATAATTGTTCCCATCGCTATATCGACTATAACTTCCTCGCGCTGTTCGCTCCGTACATCATCAGATCAAGAAATTTGTTCAACGTCTCCCATGCTTTACCGAGGATTCCTGCAACTGAAGCCCTAATTTGTTCCCTCCCATTTTTCTATACCAATGCCATCTGCCCTTATTCTAGGTAAATCTATTCTTTTCCCCTCTGATTACACTTCCCTCATCAATGATTCTACTTTTATTGCAATCAATAGGGCACTGCGGTTTTTTCTTCTTCAGGTGTCCTTGATGGCGCAAGCTATGTCACATTACTTTTATCAAAGATCTCCACTTAGGGTTTGTATAATTCTTCATTCATTTGCTTTTTATTTTGAATTTTCATTTTTTTAGGAGCTTATCTACTAATCGGTATCTTTTTCACAATACATATTGGTGGGTTATGTAGGGATTATATTTTAATGTTGTTTTGCTTTCCAGATTAGCTTTCTTCTTTAGTGATTCAAATCTGACTATTCTTCTCATCGCCCTACTTCAGGTAGCTCTATTTCCTTCAAAGGTTTTCTTCAGCCTGTTTACATTAGTAGATACGAGAATTGACTTTTGTCTGCTATGTTTGCATCCATTGTTCTCCTTCTTCAAAGCTGCTGTTGAATTATTATTAACTTCCTTTGTTGTCCAATTCAACTGTTCAATATTTAGACTCAACCTTTTGCTTACTTGAATTTATCCATTTCCATGCGTTTTCTAATATGCTAACTGAACTGTCTAATTTCATCAATGTATCTTTGCAATATTTTTTTGATTGTTATGCCATCCATGCTTTAGGGTGATGTTATTAGTAATTCGATTACTTCCCAGGCTGGATTTGATGATTATTTTGGTTAGCTTTAGGTTTTCTTTGTTCATCTTTTAATTTTTTGTTTAAAAGTTTTCATACCAGATGTACTGAAATGCTGTGTCAGTTACTTGATATCTGAAGTTACCGTTAATTTTATAATGGAGATGAATATATTGAAATGTTGTGTTTGATATAGAGATCTGATACGTTCTCGCATATGTTAGTATAGTTCTTCATCCTTAAATCGTCGATGTGTGAAGTAGCTTTTAAGGAACCGCTAATGATTAGGCCTACAGTATCTTATTCCCTAATTCAAAGGGCCATCATCTTTGTAACTTCCTTAATAAGTCGACTGTTGAAGGATTTTTTTGACAATAACTGAAAATAGTTTGGCAGTCGTGGAAGTCGCCAACCTAGGATCGAAACAAGTAACTTCCAAATTTGGCCATACTCACTATAACTTTACGGTTTTTTTCCTTTAGATAATGTTTGAAAATTTAAACCCCTTCGTGCACACTATTATTAGCATTGGAACGACTTTGTTATCTTTGACATTTATATTGTTTAACATATTTGTCAATTTTGTTTATCTGAATGAAATATTTTATTATGATTAACTTCTTCGTTAATCTGAAAGCATTTTTCAATAAAATTCTATTTTTATTGTACTAATATTTTGCTTTGGTTTGCATTGAAGTTGAATTTTGGATAATTTTGTACTATAGATCCGCAATTGGCGAGGCATATCATCTTGGGTTGGTAAAGCTACAGATCTGATGAGCCAGAAGTCGCTCATCTCAATTTTGTTCAGCTAAGTGATTTTTTTCCCTTGCCGATAGGAAGTTCAGGCTTTTCATATTGGTAATTTAATGTTACCTTCATTTTTTTAACCAAACACTTGAATTTACTTTTTTCCTTCTACAACTAGAACGCTTTACTTTTGCTTAACCGATGTGATCAAGTAAGATCAATCATTTGTTTAACCAACAGGTTGACCATGACTGAGTTTGATGATGTTTCAAATAAGGAGCCATGGGAATACCAAATCTGTATGTGCTTATGGTTGGAATCCATTTATTTCAATTTTTTTATAGTTTTAATTGTGCTTATATATGGTAATATAGACATATTGGGGAAGTCAAGTTATTGAAAGGCTGTCAATGTAGTTAGAGATGAAGAGGTTAAAAGCCCATTTGGAGTTTACAGAAGTGGAAGACTTATGGAAAGGAATTTGTTTTTTACAGTTATTTCATTGGTCACCTAATTTTTTTAATAGCTGTGGTGTTTTCGTATGTGAAATAGTATATAGGACCTTTATATAACAATTACATGTGTAGTAGTCTTGATTAGGGTATGGAGTTATGGAATTCAATAACAATTATATGGAATTCAATTATATGGAATTCAATAACAATTATATGGAATTCAATAACAAGAGTTCAATAACAAGAATCCAGTTTGTACGGTTCTATGCTTTTGTGTGTTAACGATTCGTTCAGTTTGTTTTCTATGGCAGATAGTGTTTAAGAAGGCAAGATATTAGCCAGTCACAACAATACCTTGGAAACACAAACACAGTGGGAAGTTTCTTTCTGTTTCTTTTTGCTCTTATTTTAGAAAGCAATTGTTGCTGCAACAAATTTATTTTTGCATCTCTATCTTCCATTAATTTGCATAAATCTTTTGTAGAAAGTTGGAAAACTCTCAGTTTTCTATGACTTTTTTTTTGCGTTCATCTATGTTTAAATGTTTCTTTACGTATCTCAGTGTAATTCTTCGATAAAGCTACACTATAAAATACACACACACTGTTATAGTAATCGTGCCTTCTAAAAAATCACGATTTCATGAGAATTGTAATCGTGCCTTCTAAAAATCACGATTACATGAGAAATGTGATGCATTGAAAAAGAAGGTGACCTGCAAGTTGTTTATGTATAATTTTGTAGGTGTCTGAATTACATTTGATGGTTATTTTGATATATCAGACGAAGGGCATCCCCGTTATTGATGATCCACTTATCAGAATGTCATCTTCAACATTCCCTCTACCAAGATGATCCCCGTTATTGATGATCCACTTATCAGATTTTGCATTATATCATATATATGGATCTTTATAAACTCAGGTATTTCGAGACTTGAAGATAATGGTGATTATATCATTTGTTTCAAATTTATGCATTTTAACATCTTCTTATACTGTTATCTGGATGTTTTTTTAATTAATACTCATCATATGTTGATATAAGTTACATCTCCAATTATGTTTGCCGGTATATAAAAAAATAATGGAATGTCCACTAAGTTATGAGATGATGCATGAATGTTAAGCGATATAATACATTTTGGATGTCCAAGGTTTTGCTGACTTTCTATAATATTACCTGTGTGGGTTTCAACATTTGGTTGCAGTGAAACTAAATGAATTCTTATACTAAGTTTATTTAAATTATAGTGACTGTTTTACAATTAAATTTATTTCTACCTTCAATTCTTACTTGAACATTACCATATACATCATATGGTAATGAGTTTTGCAAATAGTAATGAAATGGACGTTATAGTAAATATAGCTATTATTCCTCTTGGAACTTAAAGTAGTTGCAAAAATTGTTATCTTTTTCAAAATACACTGAAATGCATGAGTGATTTATGTGAAAAATACAACGCAAGCTAGGACCATACTAAATCTAGACAGAAAATACATACTTTACCTGTACCTTTCCCTTATTATCTGGAACTTTTGTTGCTGCTAACTTCTTTTTTGTATACTATTTTTTTAAACCACCGATTCGGGCCCGACAACTTAGCCAATTGGAAATTGGAAGAAGCTACAAAATTTAACCAACTCAGAAGGTGCATTAGCAATGCTTGAAACCAGAAATGCCCGGTATGAAGCAACACTTGATGCACCTGAGGCAACACAAAAAGTTGCATGTTTTCTTGTAGAGCGTTCCCACAAATGATGAGCTTCCCTTTAATAACCCTTCTGTTCGATTTCTTGCTTTTATTAATGATTACGAAAATAAATAAAATACTAAGGGTCTATTTGGTTTAAAATGAGTTTTGGGTTTTTAGTTTTAAAAAATTAATTACAAAACATTAAAGGTGTGAAAGGAGGAATGGTAGAATGGAAAGAAGATGGAGGGGACCGCGGAGGGGATGTAGCAATCATGGAAGGAAGAATTGGTCTCCATGTTTCTCTTATTTCTCAAAACATGAAAAATAAATAAAAGTTGTTTTTTATTTTGTGTGTTAACTTTGTTTTCTAAAATGGTTGTTTTTCATGATATGCATGTGTTGTGCACATTATTGTATGGACGAAAACCCAAAACTTAAAATGGTAAACCAAACATTACCTAACTTTTTGGTCTGCATACAATTTTGTGAGCCCATTTCCTGCTTTGTACAATTTTATGGCTATGTTGAAAGCAGATTCATTTCGTTCTTCCATACACATTTGATTTATTTTATTTTTCTGCTGTCTTTCCCATCAGCATTCTTTCCCACTTGCATTTCAACAAATTGACGGGCAATGCTTCATCTTCAACCGTACCACTCATTTCTGAATATTGTCTGACCAATTCTTATGTTCCACAAACAAGACTACTGCTGCATGTTTTTTATATCCTTTTTTTTCTTTTACCTTACTCTGTTTACAAGAATTCCGTAAATAAATATAATCCTTTACTCCACTGTCTCATTCAATCTTCTGCAGCTGTATAAAATCAAACATGATAACCGCTTATTGATGAATGCAAACTAAAACACTTAAAAGTCTATGCTCCCGTGCATCGCACGGGTTTCCACTCGTATTTTATAAGGACAAACTAATTAAAAAATTTATACAAGCCACTAATAATTTATCCATAAGGACAGTAAATAGGCCAGCCCAACATAACCCCTCTTTTATTACGTTCTTTTTATCATTTCCATCTTTTCACTGAAAACCCTAGCCGCTGACCACCTCTTCCATCAAACCCTAGATGCCTTCGACGATCAACTTCCACCACGTCACTGGGCGCCTCTTCCATCAAAACCTAATCGTCTCCGGCAAACAACTGCCGCCTCTTCCATCAAATTTCTCGATCTCATGCGTATTCGATTGCTGAAATAGTTCACGAAATTAGGGTAAATTAGGTAAACTCGATTGCTATGATACATTTGGCAGTAAATATGATTTCGTGATCTTTTGATTTCATGAATTCGTCGTAGAAAATCGAAAGAGAGAGATGAAGGAGAAAAAAAATCACTGGAAAAAACTTTTTTTTTTTTTTTTGCAGTGAAGTTAGCAGCAGTTTTTAGGTATCATTTTGCTATTTTTTTTAGGGATCATTTTTCTTGTATGAATAGTGTTATGTTGTTTTGTTTATAGTTTTGATACTATATTAGTTTTGTACTTGTATTGTTGCATTAACTTTGCAACTTAATCGAAATTATGTCATTTTAATCAATCAAAGTGGGACGTAAACATTTTTGTACTAGTTTTCCTTCAAAATATCAAAGCAGTTTCTAGGTATCATTTTTATATTTTTTTAAGGTATTAGTTTTATATTTTCAACATGAATTTACATCATAGCAGTTTTTAGATATCATTTTTTTTTCAAGTATCAGTTTTATATTTTCAACAAGAATTTACATCAAAGCAGTTTTTAGTTATCATTTTTATATTTTTTTTAGGTATCAGATTTATATTTTTCTAGTTGAATTTACAGTATTATGTTAGTATAAGTTTTGATTGTGTATGAAATACTTGCAGATACTGCATGCTGCTGGAATTTACTTGAATTCAAGACTGGATTGAGTACAAGTAAAAGCAAAAGCATGAATGCATGCTTGGAATGGGGAGCAGTGTTGTATGTACTTAGATTCTGTAGGAAAACAATGTATCCTAGTATATCAGTTATGTATAGCTGTAGGTATCATATGATACAAGTGGTTATTATTGTGTATTATTGAGAATAAACTAAATTTTGTGATAATTGAATTGAATTGAGTGTTATTGTTTTTTTATCAGTTATTATTGATGAGAATAAATATTATTTTTGTGAAATTTGAATTGAGTAGGTGGGTGTTAATTTTTTTATCAGTGGGTATCAGTTAGAATTAATGTTGTGTATCAAAAAAAGTCAATTACCGAAGCAAACAACACAAATCTACCTACTTGTCACATTTCTCATACACAAAGCCATAAAAATGATACCTAAAAAAAAATGATACCTAAAAACTGCTTTAATATATTAACGATAAAAGCAATACAGAAAATGTTTGAATCACAATTTGATTGATTAAAATGAAATAAATTCAATTGAATCAAAGCTAGTGCAATAGTACAGCAACAAAATTAATACAGCAACAAAAAGTAACTAAAAAAACATAGCACAGTGAATATAGTAAAAATGATACCCAAAAAATATATAAAAATGATACCTAAAAACTGTTGTAATGTTTTAAATAAAAAGTAACACAAAAATTACTTACATCACAGCGAAATAAGATTTATTCACAATTTGATGGATTAAAATGAAGTAAATTCAATTAAATTACAAATCTAGTTGTAACAACCCGGAAATGCGAGCCAATTTAAAAAAATTTATTTTGGCAATTATAGCGAATTTTGAATATTTAAAATGATTTATTTCAAAATAATATCGGGAGAAATTTATTTAGAACGTGTATAGTTAGATAGATCGTCGTTAGAATATAAATAATTATTTTAAAATATAAAAGGAATTGAAAATGGCGCGGTAGTTCGATAATTCGATTTCAAACTTCAAATGAATGTACCGGGTGCAAAATAAAACGGATTTCAGTGAAACCAAAAAAAATTAGAATCTAATTGAGAATATCTTTCCAACGAATCTGAAAAATCGAAATTCCATATCGGGAATCAAAAGATATGTCCAGTTGAAAATTCTGAATAGTCGCTATGGAATTCAGGCCCTTAAAAATGGGAATTTTGCAAACGACCTCGGATTTCGACGAAACCACTTTTGTTGGATCCGTGATGTCAAGTTATTGCTAGATTTCAATTTTCATAATTTTTCGAATCAATATGTGAGCGTGGCAAAGGAAAACGCGTTTGACCAGTTTTAGTTGATTTTAATCGACTGGAAAATGGCCATTTTTCAAATGATCTCAGAATCTGACGAAATTAGTTTTGTTAGGACCGTATCGGGAATACGAAGCTAGAAAATATTTTACAGGAATTTTTAGAGTTAGTTTTGACCCCAATAATTGAAATGCGCGTTCAAATTCAATGTATAGAGTTATATGTTGATTTTGACGAAAAATGATCGTAACAGTCGAATCAGCTTAAGATACATATCCCATTGTGTTCGGAATGGAGGTAATTAGCTATGGACGACATGCGGTGGATCTCGTTTGGAGGTCGAATGAAAAGTCAACATATTTGAAATAAAAATAAAATAATATAATATAAAATTATTTAACCACCCTCCACCCCATACCTTCTCTCTTCCTCCCCCGACACTTTTCAGTTTAAAATTAAAAAAAAAAGGAAAAAGGGGCTGTGCCCTAGCCGACGGAGCCGCCACCGCGCCGCCATGGATGGCGCCACCCTCCAGCCCTTCCCCCTCCCCTTCTTCTTCCCTCCTCTGCGCTTCTCTTTCTTTCTCTTCCCTTCGATTTCCGCCACCGATCCACCCCCTCGCGCCACCAAAAACCGATGCGCCCACCGCCTCCCTCCACCATCACCCCCTCTCTCTCGCTGCTCTCCTCTCTCTCCACCTCCCGCGTGAAAATCCGAAACCCCTAGACCCGTGGAAACCCTAGCCCGACGCGCCACCACCCAGAGGCCAGCCCGCCTCCAGCTCCTACACCATCTGCAGCGACGCCAAGCCCTTCACCCCCTGTCGGCAGTCCAAAATCAGGTTTTAGGTGAGTTTAATAATTTTCTTTCTTAGTTATTAAAACTGATTTTTTTTTACTAGGTTAAAAATACGATTTGTATTAATATAAAAATAGGATTTTTATTTGTTTAAAGTTAGGATTTTTATTTAGACTACGTTAGTAATGATTAGATTTTTCAATTAGTAAAGATTCGGTTTTTAATGTTAGGAAGATTAGATTTCCAGGTTAGAAAATATAATTTTTATAATATAGAAAGGTTAAGAATATAATTTTTATAATATAGAAAGGTTAAAAATATAATTCTTATATATATATAGATATAAAAATATAATTTTTATATATGTAGTGAATCAAAAATATGATTTTTACTTGTGTAGAGTATTAAAAATATGACCTTTATATAATAAAAGATATAAAAATACTATTTTTATATAAGTAGTGTATTGAAAATAAAATTTTTATATAATAGAGAATATAAAAATATTATCTTTATATATGTAGCGAAATAAAAATCTGATTTTTATTATATATATGTTGAAATAAAAATGTGATTTTTATAGTGATGAAATAAAAAGGCGAAATCTTTATATTTGAAAAGTAGAAATCTTTATAAAGAGAATAGCATGATAAAAATATAATTTTTATTATATGAACAGCGATGTAAAAATAGAATTTTTATCTATATAGTAGCGATGTAAAAATAGAATTTTTATCTATATAGTAGCGATGTGAAAATAGAATTTTTATCTATATAGTAGCGATGTAAAAATAGAATTTTTATCCATATGGAGTAATTATAAAAATATGATTTTTTATATACATAGGAACAATATAAAAATGTGATTTTTATATATGTAGTGGCTACGGACAACAAAAGTGACAAAAAGCGAGAACGACGAAGATTTCTACAAATGAAGTGTCGTGGAGTTGGGATAGCTATTGGTGAGAACTTCTCACTTTAAATCTTCATTTCTAGTTAAAAATATATATTAGGATGCAGACGGTGCTTAGTAGCACCCGACACCCGTCGTCCACAGACCATGGACGGCTTGTATGTTTGTTTGATGTGTTGTGAAATTTGTTTGTGATATTGATGTGAAATCGATAATAAAATGTAGATATGTCGAAATAAATTAATTATCGTTGGAAATATAATTTTTAACGTGAAAGTGAATAAATAAATATTTATAAATAAATCGGCCGATTTGTTTATATACACTGATTTGACTGATATTGATTGGGTCGATAAATTTTACACATCACCCAACTGCACAAATAAAAATTTGTGTTTGTTGATTTGAAACCCCACACGGGTATTGGGATGATATTTGGCATACACTAATCCCAATTATTTCATTGTATGTCGATCGATTGGTCGACAGACTGTGTAAGCATTAATTATTTCTATTTGATGCTTATGCAGTTGTGTGGTGCACGTTGGATGATGGTTGATTGTTTATCGTTGCTATTATATACATGTGTTGGGTGGAATCCATATAATAAACGTTATATGGTGATTGATTGGGCCTCATTCCAATCATGAAAATAATGAATATTATAAAAGAAAATTCATGTGTTGAATATAAAAATAGTCATGTGTTGATGATATTTATGTGTTGAAACTATTCATGTGTTGAGTAAAATATTTTAACAATAAAATTTACATCATTATCATATTTGAGATTGGAAACTACTTTACAGTGGAGTCTGATTAAAAATCAAACGATAGATACCATAATTTTATAAAATGTTTCACATAACAAAAATAGTCATGTGTCGACAGTACTCACGTGTTGAGTTTAGTCGTGTGTTGAATGGAATAAATATTCATTTGTTGAATAGAATAACGAATTTATTGAAATATATAAAGTCGTGTTGATTAGAGTTGCGCTATTTTGACGTGAACGATATTTATATCGATTATATTCGTTTTTATAATGAATATAGAAATGGTAGTGATTTCAAAATATAATGTTTTGAAAATATTATCATTTATATAGTAATGATATGAAATATTCAATTTGGATTTGAAATTGAATATAGAGTTGACATGGTTTTGAAAACGAATTTAAAACGATTTATAAAATACGTTTTAAAAGGAAATCGACGAATTATATAATATATATATATATTATATATATAATGGCCTGAATAGAACACGCCGCGCCACGGCAGTTCATGAATTTCGACCATTGACTTCGAATGGACATTACGGGAGATCCGACCGACGGATTCTCCTAAAACCGGAACCGTTGGGTTCATATCGAAAAGAGCTTTCCAATGAATGTTATAAATTTGTAATATAACGGTTGGATTTGGAATTATGTCCAAATAAAATTTGGAAAAGGTCGTTGTAAGTGCAGTTCGATGGCCGTTGATGGAAATTGACTGTACGGGCCTTGATAAAATTATTAAAAATATTAATAATTTGTGTAAAATCATAATATGTGAATTGGAAAGAACTGAGATGAAAAATTCCACATTTGAAAGGATAAAAATATATTTTTGTCGAAATGAACTAATTTTGAACTAGAATTAAAATCAATTTATTTTTGAAATAAATAAATTGAATTTGAAAGTGATTTTAAAAATAATCAATATTCCCAATACGTGAATTGGACTGGAGTTGAATCGAAATTGTCTTTGGAATATTTCGATATTGGATTCCGTGATTATACAGATATTGTTATGGGAATTTGAAAGATATATTTTATATTGTTATTTCCAATACGATATTTGTTAGTTGCAGAATTTGATATTGAATATAAGCCGGTATATTTTCTATTCAGAGCCTTGTATTTAATATCAAATGTGATTTGGGTTTATCGTGAATCGTATTTTAGATGACATTGGTTCTTTAACCCAGTTAAAGACAGGATATTGATTTTTGAAAAGATTAAAACTAAGTGGAGTTTTAATGAATCTTTAATTAGATTGAAATGTGAATTGATAATTTAAATTATCAAATCTGAAAGGTGATCGAGAATGGAGTACCACCAGTTTTGCTCCAAAGCGATAGTTAAATCTTTAATTAGATTTAAACGTGAAATGGTAATTAATTTTACCGATAACACCGTGGTGTTAGGTATGGAGTATTACCAGTTTTGCTCCAGGGGATGAATAGGTTAGGATTGGGAAATAAAACAAATAATTACTTCAGTGTGGTTCGCTAATCCCGACTAGTTTGAAATGATATCTAGAGGAAGATTAAAGAATAAATTTAGAAGAATTTATCTTAGATAAAATTAATGGGAACCTTTCCCTAAGAATGTGATTTTGTGAATAAAAGAACATTCTGAATTGGAATGAGGCGTTTGTTGTGTTTGTGTAACATTTGTTTATCATATACGTGGGTTATTCAGAAAGGCCGGGTTTATACCCATTCTGAATAACCGATTCGACGAGATGTCGAAGATGAAGACGGTGGTTGAAGACCGGAAGTCTTCACATCGTTTGGGTGATTACCGATGATCTCGATTGGGCTGTACACCCAGGATGAGGGAATCAGTTGGTGATCGTCCAGACGTACTTGGAGATGGATGGATATGCGAGGAAAGTGCCTTCGGTTTCGTTTAGACCCAGAACGAAATTGTAAATGGATTGTGTGTCTGACATTGGATTTTATTCTGTGTTGATTGATCTCTATTAAATATACATCTGTTTGGCGGAGGAGAATTTATTCTCTTGCTTAACGCCCTTCTCTGAGATGTACGAGCTCAGAGGTTGTATATCGATGGACACCAGTCGCATGGAGTGAATTGCCAGTGTGGCACGCGTAAGTGGCAATCGATCAAGGCTTCTGTTGAAAAGCAAAGTCTTTTGGTTGATGATCAAAGCACGGCCTGTGTGGCGCAGCTTTGTGTTTAGCGTGAATTCGCGAGCCTTATACCTCGGTATGAGTCAAAAACGGGATAGTGACTGCAGGGAGAGCACGACGTTTCTTTCTAGCTAGTGGTGTTGTCAGTGACCTACCAGCCCTGACATTTATATACTTTTCACCCATGTGGTTGTTGGATACGAGGCGCCTCGGATATAGGTCTGTAAGGACCGGGAAACGTGTGCTCAGGAATTGCCAATCCTCAAAAGTAAGAGAGGACCAGCCCTGAAGATCCAAGGATCAAATTGGGGTCCTGAGACATTTGCTAGAGTGTCTCGAACGGAGAGGAGCTTGCCCCTTGCCTCGACTCATGACAGAAATCCAATTTCCAATATGTGACTTGCGGTTTTAATTGTAGAACTAGTATGGCGACATGATAGATGGTACCCATGCCGCCTATGATTGAAAATTATTTTGACACTATACACTTATAATAGTATCAAATGATTTGTTTTAAACGTACCAAGCATGTTTGGCTATTATAAGGGAAAATCCTATCCTCCGGCTTGCGTTGCATTATGTGATGGGACCTGGGTCTTATGATAGCTTCATTTTTCCAAAAAGCATTGCGCTGTTTTGTTATATGCACTAGTATTCTTGGGAGGAAACCCATTCCATGTTATACGGTGTGGTCCCTTGAATTACTATCCTTTAAATTAAAGTTTTAAATAACTATTTTAGTTCTCACACCAGTCACATGACTGACCCGGAGTTTATTGTTTTAACCTAAACTCTGGGTGCCCCTATTTTCTACACGGGCAGCTAGTAGTTTTGGTTTTGCAGATTTATATTCACAGGGTCCTGATTTACAGCTGGAACGATACTCGGAAAGCTCTGTATCCGTGTATTTCTTCTAGTTGTTTGTTGTATTATTTTTCTACTGCTATGTAATTTATTGTAATCTCTGATATTTTCTGTGTAATATTTATTCGTTTATACTCTGTATATTCTTGTATCTGATGGAATTGTTGTAATAACAATGAAATGTTCTTCCATCTGCGTTCTATTTTGTCGTGTTCTCAAGGTAATCTGGGCTACTACAGTGGTATCAGAGCTTTGGTTTACAGAGCTCGAGAACAAGACACATTAGAACCATACGAAAGAATTCATCAGATATTGGATTAGTAATATCCAATTAGAATGACTCGTTAGAGATAGGATCAGTAGTATCCTAGAACGAGTGGGAAGAGTATATTTTTCAAATGAAAACGAACTTTGTTTTGAAAATTTAAATCGTTTTATGCGTATTTGAATATTTATTTATATTGAATTTGGACCATCCAATATATAAAGATTTTGCATATACGCGTCATGAACGTATATTCGAAGTTTTAATATACTGGATAGATATAGAATCACATTCTAGACACCCGAGGATAATTCTGATGATGTGGCCACATCATTAGTATTTATGTTCGTGTTTCGAAGGTGTGATATCTATATATTTCCATTAGACTGGTGTGAGAACCAAAACTTATTTAGATAGATATATTGTTGTGTTTGGCATCAAAAACATGATTTTCTTTATATGTAGCAAAATTATGAATTTGGAATCCTAATTCACTAATTGATTGATGTTCGTGTTGTTTGTTTATTTGTTTAATAATTTTGAACCATTATGCCTAATTGTACCAAATAGTGAATTGTATTAAAAATTGGTCGCATTTGCTTGCATATACAAGTACTTACATTGAACAGGTCATAGCAAGGAGGCTAGAGCAGAAGAATAAAATTTGTTTGGCCGACAAATAGGTACATGTTTACCATAATTTGCTGTTTTGTTTGGGTGATGATGATTTTATGAGCCGATTGGCTAGCCGCTTGGCTTTTTCTTTTTGAGATCAGAGGGCCTGTATGGCAATTTTGGGATTTTCCCGGTGCTCCCGGTGCAGGGGAAGTTATGGCGAATTTTTTCGGAAATCTAGGGTGTTAGCCAAATTTTTGAAAAATTTGGTAAGTTCTTAGAAACTGAAAAGTTGAAGAACTTAAGCCGTAAAGAAAATACTGAAAGTTGAGTTGATTTGTTAAACGACTTTCGGCTTCGTTCCTTTTCGAAGACGAAAAATTTTAAGTGGGAGAGAATGTAACAACCCGGAAATGCGAGCCAATTTAAAAAAATTTATTTTGGCAATTATAGCGAATTTTGAATATTTAAAATGATTTATTTCAAAATAATATCGACGAGAAATTTATTTTGAATATATTTAGAACGTGTATAGTTAGATAGATCATCGTTAGAATATAAATAATTATTTTAAAATATAAAAGGAATTGAAAATGGCGCGGTAGTTCGATAATTCGATTTCAAACTTCAAATGAATGTACCGGGTGCAAAATAAACCGGATTTTAGTGAAACCAAAAATAATAGAATCTAATTGAGAATATCTTTCTAAAGAATCCGAAAAATCGAAATTCCATAGTGGGAATCAAAAGATATGTCCAGTTGAAAATTCTGAATAGTCGCTACGGAATTCAAGCCCTTAAAATGGGAATTTTGCAAACGACCTCGGATTTCGACGAAACTACTTTTGTTGGATCCATGATGTCAAGTTATTGCTAGATTTCAATTTTCATAATTTTTCGAATCAATATGTGAGCGTGGCAAAGGAAAACGCGTTTGACTAGTTTCAGTTGATTTTAATCGACTGGAAAATGGCCATTTTTCAAACGATCTCAGAATCTGACCAAATTAGTTTTGTTAGGACCGTATCGACAATACGAAGCTAGAAAATATTTTACAGGAATTTTTAGAGTTAGTTTGTGAACCCAGTAAATTGAAATGCGCGTTCAAATTCAATGTATAGAGTTATATGTTGATTTTGACGAAAACTGATCGTAACAGTCGAATCAACTTACGATACATATCCCATTGTATTCGGAATGGGGGTAATTAGCTATGGACGACATGCGGTGGATCTCGTTTGGAGGTCGAATGAAAAGTCAACATATTTGAAATAAAAATAAAATAAAATAATATAAAATTATTTAACCACCCTCCACCCCATACCTTCTCTCTTCCTCCCCCGACACTTTTCAGTTTAAAATAAAAAAAAGGAAAAAGGGGCTGTGCCCTAGCTGACGGAGCCGCCACCGCACAGCCGTGGATGGCGCCACCCTCCTGTCCTTCCCCCTCCCCTTCTTCTTCTCTCCTCCGCGCTTCTCTTTCTTCCTCTTCCCTTCGATTTCTGCCATCGATCCACCCCCTCGCGCCACCAAAACCCGACGCGCCCACCGCCTCCCTCCACCATCACCCCCTCTCTCTCGCTGCTCTCCTCTCTCTCCACCTCCCGTGTGAAAATCCGAAACCCCTAGACCCGTGGAAACCCTAGCCTGACGCGCCACCACCCAGTGGCCAGCCCGCCACCATCTCCAGCTCCTACACCATCTGCAACGACGCCAAGCCCTTCACCCCCTGTCGACAGTCCAAAATCAGGTTTTAGGTGAGTTTTATAATTTTCTTTCTTAGTTATTAAAACTGATTTTTTTTACTAGGTTAAAAATACGGTTTGTATTAATATAAAAATAGGATTTTTATTTGTTTAAAGTTAGGATTTTTATTTAGACTACGTTAGTAATGATTAGATTTTTCAATTAGTAAAGATTCGGTTTTTAATGTTAGGAAGATTAGATTTTCAGGTTAGAAAATATAATTTTTATAATATAGAAAGGTTAAGAATATAATTTTTATAATATAGAAAGGTTAAAAATATAATTCTTATATATATAGAGATATAAAAATATAATTTTTATATATGTAGTGAATCAAAAATATGATTTTTACTTGTGTAGAGTATTAAAAATATGACCTTTATATAATAGATGATATAAAAATACTATTTTTATATAAGTAGTGTATTGAAAATAAAATTTCTATATAATAGAGAATATAAAAATATTATCTTTATATATGTAGCGAAATAAAAATCTGATTTTTATTATATATATATGTTGAAATAAAAATGTGATTTTTATAGTGATGAAATGAAAAGACGAAATCTTTATATTTGAAAAGGCGAAATCTTTATATAGAGAATAGCATGACAAAAATATAATTTTTATTATATGAACAGCGATGTAAAAATAGAATTTTTATCTATATAGTAGCGATGTAAAAATAGAATTTTCATCCATATGGAGTAATTATAAAAATATGATTTTTTATATACATAGGAACAATATAAAAATGTGATTTTTATATATGTAGTGGCTACGGACAACAAAAGTGACAAAAAGCGAGAACGACGAAGATTTCTACAAATGAAGTGTCGTGGAGTTGGGATAGCTACTGGTGAGAACTTCTCACTTTAAATCTTCATTTCTAGTTAAAAATAAATATTAGGATGCAGACGGTGCTTAGTAGCACCCGACACCCGTCGTCCACAGACCTTGGACGGCTTGTATGTTTGTTTGATGTGTTGTGAAATTTGTTTGTGATATTGATGTGAAATTGATAATAAAATGTAGATGTGTTGAAATAAATTAATTATCGTTGAAAATATAATTTTTAACGTGAAAGTGAATAAATAAATATTTATAAACAAATCGGCCGATTTGTTTATATACACTGATTTGACTGATATTGATTGGGTCGATAAATTTTACACATCGCCCAACTGCACAAAATAAAAATCTGTGTTTGTTGATTTGAAACCCCACACGGGTATTGGGATGATATTTAGCATACACTAATCCCAATTATTTCATTGTATGTCGATCGATTGGTCGATAGACTGTGTAAGCATTAATTATTTATATTTGATGCTTATGCAGTTGTGTGGTGCACGTTGGATGATGGTTGATTGTTTATCGTTGCTATTATATACATGTGTTGGGTGGAAACCATATAATTAACGTAATATGGTGATTGATTGGGCCTCATTCCAATCCGGAAAATAATGAATATTATAAAAGAAAATTCATGTGTTGAATATAAAAATAGTCATATGTTGATGATATTTATTTGTTGAAACTATTCATGTGTTGAGTAAAATATTTTAACAATAAAATTTACATCTTTATCATATTTGAGATTGGAAACTACTTTACAGTGGAGTCTGATTAAAAATCAAACGATAGATACCATAATTTTATAAAATATTTTACATAACAAAAATAGTCATGTGTCGACAGTACTCACGTGTTGAGATTAGTCGTGTGTTGAATGAAATAAATATTCATTTGTTGAATAGAATAACGAATTTATTGAAATATATAAAGCCGTGTTGATTAGAGTTGCGCTATTTTGACGTGAACGGTATTTATATCGATCATATTCGTTTTTATAATGAATATAGAAATGGTAGTGATTTCAAAATATAATGTTTTGAAAATATTATCATTTATATAGTAATGATATGAAATATTCAATTTTGATTTGAAATTGAATATAGAGTTGAAATGGTTTTGAAAACGAATTTAAAACGATTTATAAAATACGTTTTAAAAGGAAATCGACGAAATATATATAATATATATTATATATATAATGGCCTGAATAGAACGCGTCGCGCCACGGCAGTTCGTGAATTTCGACCATTGACTTCGAATGGACATTACGGGAGATCCGACCGACGGATTCTCCTAAAACCGGAACCGTTGGGTTCGTATCGAAAAGAGCTTTCCAATGAATATTAGAAATTTGAAATCTAATGGTTGGATTTGGAATTATGTCCAAATCAAATTTGGAAAAGGTCGCTGTAAGTGCAGTTCGATGGCCGTTGATGGAAATCGACTGTACGGGCCTTGATAAAATTATTAAAAATATTAATAATTTGTGTAAAATCATAATATGTGAATTGAAAAGAACTGGGATTAAAAATTCCACATTTGAAAGGATAAAAATATATTTTTGTCGAAATGAACTAGTTTTGAACTAGAATTAAAATCAATTTATTTTTGAAATAA
The DNA here is from genome assembly GCA_030737875.1 of Allium sativum. Taxonomy (NCBI): domain Eukaryota; kingdom Viridiplantae; phylum Streptophyta; class Magnoliopsida; order Asparagales; family Amaryllidaceae; genus Allium; species Allium sativum. The sequence goes on from CM060927.1 coordinate 54,576,014, forward strand.
ATAAATTGAATTTGAAAGTGATTTTAAAAATAATCAATATTACCAATACGTGAATTGGACTGGAGTTGAATCGAAATTGTCTTTGGAATATTTCGATGTTGGATTCCGTGATTATACAGATATTGTTATGGGAATTTGAAAGATATATTTTATATCGTTATTTCAAATATGATATTTGTTAGTTGCAGAATTTGATATTGAATATAAGACGGTATATTTTCTATTCAGAGCCTTGTATTTAATATCAAATGTGATTTGGGTTTATCGTGAATCGTATTTTAGATGACATTGGTTCTTTAACCCAGTTAAAGACAGGATATTGATTTTTGAAAAGATTAAAACTAAGTGGAGTTTTAATGAATCTTTAATTAGATTGAAATGTGAATTGATAATTTAAATTATCAAATCTGAAAGGTGATCGAGAATGGAGTACCACCAGTTTTGCTCCAAAGCGATAGTTAAATCTTTAATTAGATTTAAACGTGAAATGGTAATTAATTTTACCGATAACACTGTGGTGTTAGGTATGGAGTATTACCAGTTTTTCTCCAGGGAATGAATAGGTTGGTATTGGGAAATAAAACAAATAATTACTTCGGTGTGATTCGCTAATCCCGGCTAGTTTGAAATGATATCCAAAGGGAGATTAAAGAATAAATTTAGAAGAATTTATCTTGGATAAAATTAATGGAAACCTTTCCCTAAGAATGTGATTTTGTGAATAAAAGAACATTCTGAATTGGAATGAGGCGTTTGTTGTGTTTGTGTAACATTTGTTTATCATATACGTGGGTTATTCAGAAAGGTCGGGTTTATACCCATTCTCAATAATCGATTCGACGAGATGTCAAAGATGAAGACGGTGGTTGAAGACCGGAAGTCTTCACATCGTTTGGGTGATTACTGATGATCTTGATTGGGTTGTACACTCAGGATGAGGGAATCAGTTGGTGATCGTCCAGACGTACTTCGAGATGGATGGATATGCGAGGAAAGTGCCTCCGGTTTCGTTCAAACCTATAACGAACTTGTAAATGGATTGTGTGTCTGACATTGGATTTTATTCTGTGTTGATTCATCTCTATTAAATATACATCTGTTCGACGGCGGAGAATTCATTCTCTTGCTTAACGCCCTTCTCTGAGACGTACGAGCTCAGAGGTTGTATATCGATGGACATCAGTCGAATATAGTGAATTGCCAGTGTGCCACGCGTAAGTGGCAATTGATCAAGGCTTCTGTTGAAAAGCAAAGTCTTGTGGTTGATGATCAAAGCACGGCCTGTGTGGCGCAGCTTTGTGTATAGCGTGAATTCGCGAGCCTCACACCTCGGTATGAGTCAAAAACAGGATAGTGACTGCAGGGAGAGCACGACGTTTCTTTCTAACTAGTGATGGTGTCAGTGACCTACCAGCCCTAACATTTATATACTTTTTACCCATGTGGTTGTTGGATACGAGGCGCCTCGGATATAGGTCTGTAAGGACCGGGAAACGTGTGCTCAGGAATTGCCAATCCTCAAAAGTAAGAGAGGACCGACCCTGAAGATCCAAGGATCAAAGTGGGGTCCTGAGACATTTGCTAGAGTGTCTCGAACGGAGAGGAGCTTGCCCCTTGCCTCGACTCATGACGGAAATCCAATTTCCAATACGTGACTTGCGGATTTAATTGTAGAACTAGTATGGCGACATGATAGATGGTACCCATGCCGCCTATGATTGCTATTTATGATTGAAAATTATTTTGACACTATACACTTATAATAGTATCAAATGATTTGTTTTAAACGTACCAAGCATGTTTGGCTATTATAAGGGAAAACCCTATCCTCCGGCTTGCGTTGCATTGTGTGATGGGACCTGGGTCTTATGATAGCTTCATTTTTTCAAAAAGCATTGCGTTGTTTTGTTATATGCACTAGTATTCTTGGGAGGAAACCCGTTCCGTGTTATACGGCGTGGTCCCTTGAATTACTATCCTTTAAAGTAAAGTTTTAAATAACTGTTTTAGTTCTCACACCAGTCACATGACTGACCTGGAGTTTATTGTTTTAACCTAAACTCTGGGTGCCCCTATTTTCTACACGGGCAGCTAGTAGTTTTGGTTTTGCAGATTTATATTCACAGGGTCCTGATTTACAGCTGGAACTATACTCGGAAAGCTCTGTATCCGTGTATTTCTTCTATTTGTTTGTTGTATTATTTTTCTGCTGCTATGTAATTTATTCTAATCTCTGATATTTTCTGTGTAATATTTATTCGTTTATACTCTGTATATTCTTGTATCTGATGGAATTGTTGTAATAACAATGAAATGTTCTTCCGTCTGCGTTCTATTTTGTCGTGTTCTCAAGGTAATCCGGGCTTTCCTTACCGGGGAAGTTACGGGCTACTACACTAGTGCAACAGTACAGCAACAAAATTAATATAGCAACAAAAAGTAACTAAAAAAATATAGCACAGTGAATACAGTAAAAATGATACCCAAAAAAATAAAAATATGATACCTAAAAACTGCAGTAATGTTTTAAATAAAAAGTAGCACAAAAATTACTTACATCACAGTGAAAAATGATTTATTCACAATTTGATGGATTAAAATGAAGTAAATTCAATTGAATTACAAACCTAGTGCAACAACACAGCAACAAAATTAATACAGCAACAAAAAGTAACTAGAAAAAACATAGCACGGTGAATACAGTAAAAATGATACCTAAAAACTGTAGTAATGTTTTAAATAGAAAGTAACACAAAAATTACTTTCATCACAGTGAAATATGATTTATTCACAATTTGATTGATTAAAATGAAATAAATTCAACTAAATTACAAAGCTAGTGCAACAGTACAGTAACAAAATTAATACAGGAACAAAAAGTAACTGAAAAAAACATAGCATAGTGAATGCAGTAAAAATGATACCTAAAAAATTTAAAAAATGATTCCTAAAAAATGCTTTAATATTTTAACGACAAAAGTAATACAGAAAATGTTTGAATCACAATTTGATTGTTTAAAATGAAATAAATTCAATTTAATTACAAAGCTAGTGCAACAGTACAACAACAAAATTAATACAACAACAAAAAGTAACTAAAAAAACATAGCACAGTGAATACAGTAAAAATGATACCCAAAAAAATATAAAAATGATACCTAAAAACTGCTATGATGTAAATTCAACTAGAAAATACAAAAATGATACCTAAAAAGACATAAAAATGATACCTAAAAACTGCTTTGATATTTTAAAGGAAAACTAATACAAAAAATGTTTACATCCCACTTTGATTGATTAAAATGACATAATTTCGATTGAGTTGCAAAGCTAATGCAACAGTACATGTAGAAAACTGATATAGCACCAAAATTATAATCACAAAAGCATAACACTGTTAAAACACGAAAAATGATACCTAAAAAAATAGAAAAATGATACCTAAAAACTGCTGCTAACTTCACCATAAAAAAAAAAGTATTTTCCAGCGATTTTTTTCTCATTCATCTCTCTCGTTCGACTTTCTACGACGAATTCGCAGAATCAAAAATAACGAAATCATATTTACTGCCTATCGTATCAAAATCTATGGCACCTTCAATGATCGACGAAGTTTTTCAGACAAAATTAGGGCAAATCGACAAAATTAGGGCAAATCTCTTGAATGAATTCCCAAATCAGTACGCGCATAATCGATTTTGGTATGGATGTTTGTTGGAGATCGAAACAAAACAGAATAAAAAAAATGCGTTCAAAATCAATGACGAGATCGACGACGATAGCAGATTGATGAAGAAAAGAAAACAGCGGCCGAATAAATTATTGTAGTGTATTGTCCTTATGGTTAAATTTTTAGTGGGCTGTCCTTATGAATAAAAAAGCCCTTAGTTTTGTCCTTGTAAATATTTTCCTAATCTGATTACTTTCGAGATGGAGTTAAATGCAAGAGAAGAACGAAAGAATTCTAAATCAAAGAAAAAGACGATTGCTCTAAATAACACAGTTGAAACTGATGACAAAGATCCTGTAGAAGAGCTAGCCATGGTTTTTATAAAGTGGGCTAAAAAAATTACAAGCCGCAAAAGAAGAATTCAAAAACTAACAAGTTCGAAAGTTCAGATAGCTCAAGCGATGAAGTTATTTGCTACAATTGCAAGAAACCAGGACATATAAAACCAGGTTGCCCACGGCTTAAGAATGAAAAGAAGAAGAAGGCATTTGTAGCCACATGGGATGATGAGCAAGGAGAAGAAGTTTTTGACAGTGATGAAGGGGACGTTAATTCATAAAGGAGAAAGTTTCTGACAATGATACAGAGGATGCAAATTTCACTTACAAAGATTTGATTTTAGTATGCTACAATCTCACAAAAACGTTGATTCTCTTGAGCTAAAAGTTAAGAAATTGAAATCTGATAGGTCAAAACTAGTTTAAGAAAATAACATATTAGAAAGTAAAGTTGAAAAAGTTAGATTTCACAGTTTTCAGAATGTAGAAAATGTCAGAATTTGAGTGATGATTTATTGAATTTCAAAACTAGTTTTGAGTTGCTTGAAAGTGAAAACGCGAATTTGAAAAACAATAATTGTGATTTTGACAAGGAGATTCAAAAGCTTAGAGAATTTGGAAAACTTGATTTTGAAAAGCGAAAACTGATGCTGAAAAGAGGAAGATCGCTATTAATCGTTGTTTGAATTTAATGAAAGAAAATAGTGATCTTAAATTTAAAATTCAATGACTTGAATCAACTTTGGCCAAAATTTCTAAAGGAGAAAAATCGTTGAATATATTGTTAAAAAACCAATTTTTTGTTGAGAATAAGAAAGGACTTGCATTTGGGAAAATTGATCAAGTTGAAAAACGAAATTCAAATGATTTTAAAAATTCTTCAACTAGCTTTGGAAAAGATCGAATTGGAAATTTGAACTCTAATAATTTCAAAGGATTTTTAAATCACAACAAAATGAAAACTCATTTAGAAACAATTCATTTAAACAAATTTGGATCCCAAAAGACAATAAAATAAATTCGATTAAGACTAAAAGAATTTGGGTTCCTAAGGACACTTTAGTGGATGGTAATGGATTGTTATATAAACGGGTATGGGTACCAAAATGTGTAAACGAAGCTAAGAGTGGTAAAACAGTCTTTGCTAGACCACTCAATATTATAAATATTTAGGTACCGAGGGAGGCTAAGGGACAACTGTGTTTAAGAGAGATAAAATTCAACTTGTTTCATATTACTGAATTATTTGGAGTTCCTTAGCCATAAATTTCAGAGTTGGAGATTCACTGGTTCACATTGATAATGGTAAGTCGGGTATGATCTCTAAACTCGTAATTTTATTTTTTTATGCTGATTTGTATTGACACTACCATAGTATTTTGAGCATATCTTGAACACTGTTAATCAGAATTTTACAATTTATGATGTTATGGAAAGCTAATGAAATTTCACGCATCTTTGTTTTTTTGAGTTTCTTCTAATTCACTTTGGAAATTATTGAAAAACTGCACTCAATTCAGCGTATTACTTGAAAGCTATGATTGATTAGTTGTGAAAATTTCATATTTTTTGACTTTGCTTGACACTTTTGATTTTGAAATCATTTGTGATTGATTGTTGAACCACATGGATTATAATATTTGAATTTGAATTCTTAAAATAAATTTTTTAAGTGATTTCAAATAACTTGGTTTTGATTTGAATCATTTATTGTTTCTTGTGCTTGTCAAGATACACTGAAAAATTCTCTTGTGACTCTTGCTCGAAACTGATTTTTGCTGCTCTGATAAAGGAAATTGATTTGTTAAGACTCGTTTGAGTGTCTTGATAATTGGACGATGAGTTAAAAAATCAATGATTAGATTTCACAAATTTCCGTAGGCAATTTGAATTACATACACAAGTGGTTTTTAAAATTGTCTAGGAGTAATCAGTCTTAGAAGTATTAAAAAAATTCACATTATACTGATTAATTTTTGAAATTGATTTTCAACTTGCATTGATATTTCAAAAATCTCTCTTGAAACTGATATTTTCAATTTTAAAAACATTTGATTATTTATTCAAAAATTTAAATTATTGACCAAGTTGAACCATTTTGGAACTCATCAAAATTATTATTAGATTTATGAAATTATGATGAGTTGTGACTATGGTATATTTTATAACAAGAGAAAATATTATTTAAATTCTCATGATGATTGGAAATATTTAATAATATTTTTGAATTAGTGCTTATTCCACGATCATCTTCTATTTCTACCATATTTATGTCACTCATCATGGTTTTATATAATGTGGGGAGTTTATATTATATTTGAAAATAAGGAAATATTTTTTAAAATAAAATAAAATCTATCCTTGGTATTCGCTCTCATTTTAATGTCCTTGCGGTTATGCATGGGCGAATCACCTTAATCTCTATATGTGCTTCCATTCTCATTTAAAAGTCCTCGTGGTTATGCATGGATGGAGCTCATAAGAGAGGAAAAGGTTAAGTATTCTTCTAGTCTCATTTAAAAGTCCTTGCGGTTATGCATGGTTAGAAAATACTTAACAAATTTAAGTTACTATTAACCCCGTTTAAAAGTCCTTCTGGTTATGCATGGTTAGAAAGTGCTTAAATTATTTTGTGCTTAAATTTGATTTTTTTTTTTAATTATGGAATTCTTAAATCCTATATTTGAATTTGAAAAACTCTCCTCATTTTTTGTAAAATCAGTCGTAAACCCATCATTCTAAAAAGTGAAATTTGCTTCTAATTTGAAGAATATTACGATTTATTTTTGATTAAATGAGATTTACGATATATATTTTCCCTCTTGATTTGAATTTA